>PVHX01013726.1:0-53488 GCA_004024805.1 Geosciurus inauris
ATTTGCTGTTTTACCAAATTCTTTTTCTTGTGAGTGGAAACATTACTAGTACCTAGTAGGCTTTTCATATAATATTTATCAAATAAATTGCTTTCAGAAGGATTAGTTTATGTATCTGTTTTGTTTTTTAAAAATTCTGTGAGGTTTAAAACATTTGGAATTTATTCATTGATTTGATGGACAAATTTCACTTTATTTAAATTGTGTTTTGTGAGTGGGATGGGAGGGAGAGTTTAATAGGTTAAAAACACCTAGTAATATATTAATTTTTTTCAGGAGTCATATCGACAGGTCATGAAAATGAGACCAAAAGATCTCTGGAAGCGATTAATGATAAAATTTCGTGGAGAAGAAGGCCTTGATTATGGAGGGGTTGCCAGGTAAAGACTTGATTGTCAGTTAACAATGTGTAGATATTTATACTTATAAA
The DNA here is from genome assembly GCA_004024805.1 of Geosciurus inauris. Taxonomy (NCBI): domain Eukaryota; kingdom Metazoa; phylum Chordata; class Mammalia; order Rodentia; family Sciuridae; genus Geosciurus; species Geosciurus inauris. The sequence goes on from PVHX01013726.1 coordinate 431, forward strand.
TTTAAGACACTTCCTGTGATATAGCTTTCTTGTGGAGATTTATTTTCTAGTATTGTATTCTCTAATGTTTACAAAACAGGGAAAATTTTGTAGATACATTCATAATGGGGTTAGGATGGTACTACTTCCACAAGAGTTATTTCAGTGCTTTCTAATGAATCATATAGCTCAGTGAGACTTTTTCCGAAAATAGCTTCAACCTTTTGTGGACTATTGGTAGGACTAGCTGGCCTTGTGTTTTCATTATTTCTCTTCCTTAGCACTTATTATTTCCTCTGCTTTATATTGTCAGGAACAATCTTGAGACTTTAATGATATATTATCTAAATACTCTTTCCTTTTGCTTCCATTGCCATTATTTTTTACCTTGCTAAATAATTGTATGTATGTGCAGGTCTCATGATGGTCCTTGGATAGTTTCAGTACAGAAGGTATAATGTTTCTGCCACATTCATAATTACACATTAAGTCCAATTGATTTATTTCTGATAACATATATACTATCAGAATTTTTTCCATGTGTGAAAATTCATTTTAAGGTAAATGTAGGAGAAATAGTATAGCTCTGAAGAGAAACATTGAAAGGATTATAGAAATAATTCTGCTTCCCTATTCTGAAGCCAACCTACAGTAGTACTTCCACTGAGTCCTGTAGCTGTTATTTATTTATTTATTTATTTAGATATAGGGATTGAACTCAGGGGCACTTAACCACTGAGCCACAATCCCCAGCTGAGTCAAACAGTATGACTAGGACATAAACAAGTAATTCTTATTATAATAAACTATATTGAGCCAGGCATGGAGGCATATGCCTGTAATCCCAGCTACTCATGAGGCTGAGACAGAAGGGTCCTTTTATTTAGAGACAGGGTCTCACTGAGTTGCATAGCACCTCGCCTTTGCTGAGGCTGGCTTTGAACTTGGGATTCTCCTGCCTCAGGCTCCCGAGCTGCTGGGGTTACAGGCATGCACCACTGTGCCTGACTGTTTTCTTAATTAAAGAAAAATCTTTGCTAAAATGATGAATGATATTTCAGTAAAATTATCAATTAACAAAAAAATTTGTCATATTTTGTTTTCTAGGGAATGGTTGTATCTCCTGTCACATGAAATGTTGAATCCATACTATGGCCTCTTCCAGTACTCAAGAGATGACATCTATACATTGCAGATCAATCCTGATTCTTCAGTGAATCCGGTATAATTTTTAGTTGTAGTGATATAAATTGGGACCTATAGTGCTTATTATCTATAAATATCAGTGTAGTTTATCACATTGTTAATTGATTGTGGTACTAGGGATTAAACCCAAGTATACTCTAATACTGAGCTATATCCTCATCCCTTTTTATCCTTTTTAATTTTTAACAGAGTCTCACTACATTTCTGAGGCTGGCTCCAAATTTAGGATCCTTCTGTCTCAGCCTCATGAGTAGCTGGGGTTAGAGGCATATGCCTCCATGCCTGGCTCAATATAGTTTATTATAATAAGAATTACTTGTTTATGTCCTAGTCATACTGTTTGACTCCAGCAATTCTTCTAGAAAATGTTCTCAAGTAAATGATTATGGATATATACAACCATTTGGGCACAGGATGTTTATTATTTATAGTAGCCCCAGTTGAAAATAACAGTTATCCATAAGATTGGCAAGCATGTGGGTAAAAGGTAAACTCATACATTGCTGGAGGGACTGCAAATTGGTGCAAGCAGTATGGAGATTTCTCAGAAAACTTGGAATGGAACCACTGTTTGACTGTTATCCCACTCTGTGGTATATACCCAAAGGACTTAAAATCAGCATACTACAGTGACACAGCCACATCAATGTTTGTAATAGCTCAGTTCACAATAGCTAAGCTATGGAACCAACCTTGGTGCCCTTCAAAAGATGAATGGGTAAAGAAAATACAGTATATATATGCAGTGGAATATTACTCAGCTATAAAAAAATAATGACTTTATGACTTGCTGGTAATTGTTTGGATCTGGAGACTACCATGCTAAGTGAAATAAGCCAGTTCCCAAAAACCAAAGGCTGAATATTCTCTCTGAATATTCTCTCTTGAGGGAGAACAGAACTTCATGGGATTAGACAAAGGGGAATGAAGGGAGAGGAGGTTGGATAGGAATAGGAAAGACAATAGAGTGAATCAGACATAGCTTTCCTATGTTCGTATATGAATATGTGACCAGTGAAACTCCACATCATGTACAACCACAAGAATGGGATCCTAATCAGAACAAATTATACTCCTTGTATGTATAATATGTCAAAATACACTCTACCATTACGTATATCCAAAAAGAACAAAAAAGAAAAAAGGAAACAAAACAGTTACCCACAAGGGAAGATTGGTTAAATTATGATGTAAAGCAGAATAATAGAAATGGTTAAGAGCACAGATTCTGGTATTGGGAAACTATGGAAGGAATGTCCTGCTCTCATCATTTACTTAGCTTTGTGATACGAGCAAGCTCATTAACTTAAGCCTCAGTTTTTTTTTTTTAACAACTATAATTCTTTTTTTTTTTTTTTAATATTTTTTTAGTTGTAGATGGACACAATGTCTTTATTTTATTGCTTTGTATGTGGTGCTGAGGATTGAACCCAGCCAGGGCCTCAGGCATGTGAGGCAAGCGCTCTACCACTGAGCTACAATCCCAGCTCCTAAGCCTCAGTTATTTAATTGCTAAAAATAATAAGCATGGTTCATGTGTCAGAGAAGAGTGTGAGAGTTAAGTAGGACCTTGTACATTGTGAATTTAGTATGGTACTGTACTGTTTAAATACTGTTGTACATTATTGTGAACTTAGGAAAAGTTGGCAGTTATTATTAATTTATTGATTTATAGTAAATCTGTTATCTTTTCATATGAGACCATACTACACAACCACTAAAATGATAATATATGGGATAAAGATGGTATTCCTGCTATGTAAAGTGCAAAGAAGTTTATACATTAGTATGAAACAATTTTGGTAAACATGTAAGTATAAACACAGAAAAGCTCTACACTATAATACTGACAGTGTTATCTCTGTGTATTAGATAATAGGTGATTTTTAGTTTCTGTTTTGCTTGTCTGTGTTTTATCTAAATATTTTGTAGTGAAGATGTGCTACTTTTAAAAAAGAAAACTATTTTTAAGATCAAAGGGAGTTTTAAAGATCAGCTCACACATTAGAGAAGTGAAAGAATTTTAAAATACAAATATCCAACTAACAAAACAATCTACAATAAAAAATATATCTAAACATGATAGAAATGTTAGGTTCATTGCAGGTAACTCTCTATGAAGGGAAGATTTGTAGGTGCAGCTTCTTGGGGGAGCTTACTACCACCATTGGAGTAATAACCTGCTCACATTTGTTGAGTGCTGTGCACATATGGGGCCCAGTGCCGCGAGTTTTGTCACCCTGTTGTACTCCTCATAGAGACTCTCTTTAGATACTTTCATTATCCTCGTGTTCCTAGATGAGGACAGTTAGTCTTACAGGGTTTAATTTAATTTGAACAAGTGTGCACATCAGTAACTGGCAAGATTGTGACTTTAATCCATGTCGGACACCAAATTGCTTTTAAATCTATGGTGGTTTGAGGTACGATTTCTGGATAGGTCAGGAAAGCAATGATGTTTAGGATTAAAAACTTTTTTCCAGGACAAAGGACTCAGAAGAGGTGAGCGGAAAGGAAGAGAACCTATCCACAAGCCATTAAATGAAGCTGCAGTAGGACTATAATTTGGACTTATCTAAAAGATAAATTTTACAAAGAGCTTTTACCCTCGGAGAGAGACATCAACTGTGTAACAGGTTATTTTACAGTGATATAGAAAAGCTTGAGCATGTCCCATAGAAACATTCCTGAGTTTTATTGAGCTTTGATGTGATAATCTATTCCATTTAAATAGTTATAGAGTACAAATTTGATACTTAATGAAAAATCTTAATGCTACTTATTTACTTTTTATTTAAAAACATCCTTGATAGTTTCTAGCTTGAATATGTATATAAACTTTTTTTTCAATTTCAGGAACATTTATCATATTTCCACTTCGTTGGACGAATAATGGGAATGGCTGTGTTTCATGGACATTATATCGATGGTGGTTTTACATTGCCTTTTTATAAACAGTTGCTTGGGAAGTCAATTACTTTGGATGACATGGAGTTAGTTGATCCAGATCTTCATAACAGTTTGGTGTGGATACTGTATGTATGGAATCTTAACATCTGTTTATTATAGCTAGAATATGAGCTTTAAAAAAGAATCATTTCAACACTACATATTTATTTTAAAACTTAAAAATTATGCACTGAAAACATGTTAAATGTGGTTATATGAGTGATAGGCCCACATAAGACTTTCCCCTTTGCTGCTTTCCTATACACTTCAAATTCCTTAAAGTTAGCAGGTGTTATTACTCTAAAAGGTAAAAAAAATCTAGTACAGATTGAGTATCCCTTATCCAGAATGTTTGGGACCAGCATTGTTTCAGATTTTGGATTTGTTTTATATTTTGAAATATAATTGAGATATCTTGGGTTGGGGGAACCCAAGTCTAAACACAAAATTTATCTATATTTTGGGTAAACCTTATCTACATTGCCTACAGGTAACTTTATACCTTATTTTTTAGTGTGCTTGTGTTTTTACTTGGACCCCGCCCATGAGATAAGGTGTGGAATTTTCCATTTGGGGTATCATGTTGGCACTGAAAAAGTTTTGGATTTTGGAACGTACTGGATTTGGGATTTTTTAATTAGGGATACTCAACTTATATATCCTGTGCTATGTACATATACAGTACTATATATAATGATTTCCTCAATGTGGTAAAAGTTCTGTTCTGGTTCTGCATGTGTTAGAATAGCAAATTTATGAAGCCATTGCTTTTTAATGAAGTGCTGATTGTTGGAATCATAATTATAAATAAAAACTAATTCTATTTAGGGTAATAAATCTGTTTAGGAAGATATGCTGGTAGTACTTACATTTATGAAATACACAGATTACTTTCTCTGGATTACTCAGGTCAGTGGAGGGGGTTCCCAGATTCCCTAAGGCCTCTTTTCTGAATGTCAAAACATAACTGAAATTTTCTTACATTGTGATTCTAGCAACATTCACTTTGACCAGGGTTCTTTCTCACTACTAAGGAAATGAAATGTTACTCGTGTTTATGTTGAAGCTTTCTGACTTCTCTGCCCAAGAAAAGGTAGTATGGTAGCATAAGAACTAGAAGAGGAATCTGACCTTATATTTGTCATATCATAAAACTATATTAGCTTTATCTGTCTCACCAGTTAATAAACCTATAGGATTGATGTTTTAGGTTTTCCATTTATGTATCTTTTTCTCTGTTTCCTGTCCAGTGAAAATGATATTACAGGTGTTTTGGACCATACCTTCTGTGTTGAACATAATGCATATGGTGAAATTATTCAGCATGAACTCAAACCAAATGGCAAAAGTATCCCTGTTACTGAAGAAAATAAAAAAGAATATGTCAGGTAAACATTTCTCTGTTCTCAAGGTCGAGAATTTTTTTTTAATGTTCTAGAATGTCAGAACATTAAGGTATTAAATATTTAAGTAGTTTTATTCCTATAAAATATGCTTTCATAGAATTTAGTGACTTAAAAACAATCACTATTGTTTTTCACAGTTCCAGGGGTTAGTAATTCAGGCATAGAATAACAGGGATGGCACACTGCTATTCCACAAGATATCAGCTGGACTAAAGGACCAGGATGGCCTCTTCATTCTTTTTTTTTTTTTTAAACAACCTTTATTTTATTTATTTATGTATATATTTTGTATGTGGTGCTGAGGATCGAACCCAGTGCCTCACGCGTGCGAGGCAAGCGCTGTACCACTGAGCCAGGACCCCAGCCCCGCCTCTTCATTCTTAACAGTGAGAACTCGGCTAGGATGGCTTAGATGGCTGAGGGCTGGTAGGAGTAACTTTAATCTGAGGGCACTGTCTGGGGACTCATTGTTCTGGGTTCCTTGGTACTCCCTTCAAAACATCAAAGACCTCTGTCTCTCAGCTAGCAAGATAGTCAGATTTCTTTAGGGATGGCTAGCTTTGCAGAGCACAAAAACAGAGGCTGCCAGATGTTTTTAAGACCTAAACCTGGCCCTGGTCAACATGACTTTTGCTGTTTTAGTTGAAGTGAGTTACATGCCTGCCCAGATTTGTTGTGGAGGAGGGGCTGCACAAAGGTGGGGATGTCAGGAAAACAGGGATCATCAAACTCATGTGTAGTGTAGATATCTCAGGGAACGACGCAGAGCTACTCTGTGCTGTATTACTAGCACTTTGCCTCTTGATAAATGAGCAAATGAAACTAGTGAGTTTGAAGGAGAGATATAAGAAAATGTTCTTCATATTTTTTAAAATACAAATTGAGGAATTTTGAAATACTGGTTTAATACTTCCTGTGGTAACTAAAGTCTTCTAAGTGTAAAACTGATAATCATATTTAGGAGTTTGAGCTTTGTATATACACAGAAACATGAATACTGTGCTATTTTGTATATATTATATCCCCAAATCTTGTTAGTTAAAATTTTCCTTCTCTCAAAATAAGACTGCTCAGTTTCATACACTGTTGATGGGATTTTTGGAAAGCAGTTTGCTAACAGCTACCAAAAGTGAACTTGCACATGCCCTTTAACTAGCAGTTCTGTTTTCAGGACTCTGCTACACAAACATAACATCTAATTAAAGAAATATGAATAAGGATGTTCAATTAAAGAATGCTTGTGGGGGGGCTGGGGTTATGGCACAGTGGTAGCGTGCTCGCCTAGCACGCGGGAGGCACTGGGTTCGATCCTCAGCACCACATAAAAATAAAATAAAAAGCTATTGTGTCCACCTACAACTAAAAAATAAATATTTAAAAAAAAAAAAAAAAAAAAAAGAATGCTTGTGGGCTGGGGTTGTAGCACAGTGGTGGAGTGCTTGCCTAGCATGTTTGAAGCACTGAGTTTGATCCTTAGCACCACATAAAAATAAATAAAAGTCTATCAACTAAAAAAATTTTTTTAAAAAAGGAATGCTTGTAAAAAAAAATAACTACCAAAACGTTTTTAGAATAAAATTATTATAAATATATTCAGTAGAATATTATGTGAATATTTAAAAGAGAGATTATGTAAGCTGTAAGATTTAAGAAGCAAGTTTTAGAAGAATTACTTAGGGACAAAGTCATGTTGTTTTTTTTTTAAATTATATGGCTGTATACCAAATGTAGTATTTGCCTAGAAGGAGGGAGCAGAGGTGGGGGCCTGGGAATAGGGAGGGCAAAGAGGGCAGAAGAATGGACTATCAGGTTTCACTTGGTCTCCATGGTTAATGTTTGGTTTTTCTTTATATTGGTGACTACTATGTGTTACATTTCTGATGAACACTGTAAGAATGACTGGGAATTTCCCTCATCTCAGCAGCATGTCAGTTCTAGGATCCAGTGTGTCCTCAGTTCCTAGATTTACTTTCTCCAGAGCTCATGTGTTTATTGACACAGTAATAACCCCTGTACAACTTCAGGAGTGAGATAAACAAGGACAACAGTTATATAGTTTTGCTGCCCCTTTAAATCAACAAACAGGTCCTCCAAACAGTATAATATTGAGTAACTTATTTAGTAAAGAACTAGTCATTCAAGTTTGGAAAAGGAAATGTTGATAACAGATTTGACAGGTAAGTAGTCCTGATGTGTCAGATGGAGAAGTTTTCTGGGTAGACAGGTAAATAAAACCAATTCATTTATAAATGACAAACTCCAGTCAGAGCACAAGTTACACAATGGATATGTATAGTGTAGTACCCCCGCCTCTTTTTGGTAAAATGACAGCTTCCAGGGAATAATGAGTATTTACTCAGAAAGTGCTATTGGCTTTAGTTTCTTCTCATTTCGGATATGAAGATTCCCTACCTCCTTTTCCCCTATAGTGCTGCCCTAGTTATAAACAGAAGACCCTACAACACATTCTGAAAATACTTTCCAATACAGCCATAAAAAGTGGTCATCTTTTGAGTCAGTGGACTCTTTTCTTCTGGTTTGTTGGAATGTATAAGAAAGAAATTTTATCAAGTTTGTGTATGCATGCTAGGGATTGAACCCAGGCCATGTGCACGTCAAGAAGCACCTGCTCTACCACTGAGGGTCTACACCCTCAGCCAGGAGGAGTTGAACCTCAGACCATCTAAGCTCTAGTAGACTTCCAGTTTACTAATAGTTTCTCTGATTTGAAGAATTGCTTCATTAATACTGCTTTTATTTGTGGAAGTTTACATTTTATCTACGTTGACTGCCTCACAGTTCAGGATCCATTTATCCCCATTAGTTTGAGATTTTTTTTTTTAAAGACTTTAGGATAAATTCTTGATGCTATATGTTTATAAAGTACAGTGTTGCTAAAGAAGTGATTCACATTAATTACCAAATCTAAATGTATCTGATCATATGAAACCCCTGCCCAATGTTTATAGGCTCTATGTGAACTGGAGATTTTTACGAGGCATTGAAGCTCAGTTCCTTGCTCTGCAGAAAGGATTTAATGAAGTGATTCCCCAGCACCTGCTGAAGACATTTGATGAGAAAGAGTTAGAGGTCAGTACATCCATGTTATGACGTCATCTAGTGCAATAAGAAAAGATTAGAAATTATTTCTTAGTGTTAGAGCTAAGTTGTATTTCTAATGCTTTGAAAGTTTTATGGTTCAGTGCTATGATAATTCTTATTCACAGGAAATCTTTTATGCTTAGAATTTCTTTGAGTAAGCAGTGTCTCTTACCTAATGAAAATTTTTTTTCCTGTTTTGGTACTAGGAATTGAACCAAGGCGCTTTGCCACTAAACCACAATCCCCAGCACTTCTTATTTTTTATTTTCACACAGGGTCCTACAAAGTTCCTTAGGGCCTTGCTAAGTTGCTGAGGCTGGCCTTGAATTTGAGATTTTTCCTGCCTCAGCCTCCTGGGATTAGAGGCATGCACTATTATGCCTGGCACATTGTAAACATTCTTAATTTATATTTCCTTATTGCCCTTTCTTTTTTTAAACAGATTTCAGGTCTTCTGTGTATATTCTTCCAGTGTTTCTTCTATTCCATGATTTAGTGGTTATTGATTTAACTAAATAAAACCTTATCAGTTGGTCTCCACCATATTGAAATTTATTTGGATAAAGGTTTAAGCTCAGTTGGGTTTGTACTAAACTTTGCTAGAAAACATTTAGTAGATAAATCCTTAGAGGAAATAAAACACTTAGAAAACCTGTACATTATCTAATCACTCTTACATTTAGAAACATTCATATACCAACAGTAGCTATACTCAGCAGTTAAAAGTTTTTTGTTTCTGTTTAAAGCTAGTCTTTAAAGCACCTCAGGTCTGGTTAAAGATAAAGTTATAATTAACATATTTAATAGGTTAAAGTTTACCAATCTGGTTAAAAGTATAATGAACATCTTTAACAAACACATCTGAAAAATTAATGAGGTTTTATTTTACCAAACATTCCAAATTTATTTAATAGTTAGAGATAGCATAAATATTTGAAGTCTACAACTAACTTAAAACACAATTGTATTCATTAATATCAGTGTCCTAACTAAATGTGCTAACAGCTGTTAGCAAATAAATCTAAAAAGATTGGTTTGACTATCCCCATTCCTTCTGCAACTTGTTATTCATAGTAATATAGCCAGAAGGAGGTGATCAGGAAGAGGAGGGATATATAGCAGGAGGGGCACTAAAGTTGAGATACAAGACGCTTTTATCTCTTTATGAAACAAATGAGGAGTTTGCTCTCTAATTGCTGCTGCTCTGAAGAAAAGAATTTGGAAGATGTCTTTTGTGTTCTGAATGCATCTATAATCCTTTAGGATAACTTCTTCCCAGTTTATGTGACTTAGATTCAGTAATCTTTTAGAAGTCTCTGTACAAACTTTGTTGGAGATCTTGTTCAGTAGGGGTAGGATTTACTATATAGTTTCAACTACTAATGAAATTGTTGAACTTTTTAGAGTTACACTGGATTAATAGGGTTAATTATATAAAATCTGGGATACACAAGTTACATTATATTTTATATTATACACTTTCATAATTCACTGTTATAAACATGTTAGATTAACAAGATTAGTTAATCTTGGACACTAAAGAGATGTATTAGTAGTGCCAAAATGATTTTGATATAATTCATTTCTGCTAACCCTGCATTAGGATACCAAGCAGAGGTCTATATCAATGTGTTCATGTATTTCATATTTTAATGTAATTTTAAGATTATTAAGCAAGTTGTGTTCATTAGTTATTCAACACAACATTTCATGAGTTGCTGTGTACTGTGAGTCCCTTTCATGGAATTTGGTGGTGTAGATGTAACTCTCATTTGACAGCAGAGGAAACTGTTGGCTGATGGAGGGAATTGAAATGCACCAGATCACAAAACTAATAGTGTTGAAACCAACAGAATGTGATGTGGGTCTGAGGAAGGCACAAATAAGTTGTATGTGTCTCAATTTCTGTCCATTTTTTTAAAAATTAGAATTCTCTTACAAAATTGTGGAATTTGCACAATTATTTTGTCTTGTTGCGTCCATCACAAGAGTGGTGATTTTCAGATCCTGGAGAGAACCTACAGTGAGTAGATTGGTTTTTAAAATATAGATCTGGTCACCCAGATGCAAAGAATTAGAATCTCTGAGTGTAGGACCTGGTGTGTATATTTTGAAAAGCTTTATCGTGTGCACCTTTGATTAAGAGCCACCAAACGAGAACTAACACCACAAATATTAAGCTGTATTTTGAGGAATTTTTGGCACGGCTTTGGTTTCAACTGGCTCATTTAGCCAGGCGCGGTGGCTCAAGCCTGTAATCCCAGCACTTAGGGAGGCTGAGACAGGAGAATCGCGAGTTCAAAGCCAACCTCAGCAATGGCGAGGTGCTAAGCAACTCAGTGAGACCCTGTCTCTACATAAAACACAAAATAGGGCTGAGGATGTGGCTCAGTGGTCGAGTGCCCCTGAGTTCAATCCCCAGTACCAAAAAAAAAAAAACAAAACAAACAAACAAAAAAAAAATCAACTGGCTCATTTACTTGTGCAATATTTTATCAGCTCATTATTTGTGGACTTGGAAAGATAGATGTCAATGACTGGAAGGTAAACACTCGGTTAAAACACTGTACACCAGACAGCAATGTTGTCAAGTGGTTCTGGAAAGCTGTGGAGTTTTTTGATGAAGAGCGACGAGCACGATTGCTTCAGTTTGTGACAGGATCATCTAGAGTGCCTCTGCAGGGCTTCAAAGCGCTACAAGGTAAAAAGCCACAGGGAGAGACAGGCACAGTGGCATCTAAGCTTCTGGGGTGGGGATAGGGTGGTGATATTTGGTTTGTACATTTATTTTACAAACCATGTGTTTATAGACAGATTCTCTTTTCACTCTATGTCTTATCTGTATTGCACACACCATAAAACCACTTTCTTCCTTCTCTCGTTCCCTTCCCAAGAGCCTTTGCTGCGGGGTTCTCTGATTGTAGCGAGTGCTGCATGCCAGACTGGACTGTTCATGGTGATGCTCTGCCTTTTGTTTCCTGGTCGCTTGCTTTTACTTCTGTTGCATATTCCTACAGTGGAAGTTGTTCACTTCCATGTTGACATTTCAACCTGGCAAAACATTGAGCTACCTGCGATGTCTCTTCCTCTGCATTTTCTTTTAATAGAAAGAGGCAGCATGAGTCATAGAAGCCATCAGTTTGGTCAGAGCACTTCAATTATTGCATGGCCTCAGACCATTGATGTATAACCATATTCCATTTTTAAGAATTGTTTTCTGTGGAATAAGCTGCTTAATTTTGGATGAGTTGGTAATATTGCTAATGATTGTGGTACTTCACTGGGCTTTCTTTACCTCTTAAATGTATATGTATAGTCAGGCCCAAGGGCTTCTTCCATCCTTGTCAAGGGAAGTGCTAACCGTCTCTCCTCTCATACAACACCTTTCTTTACCTCTTAAGCTCTTCATTTTCAAAGCTGCTGTTGCTGCTGGTGACAAGAGAGGATACACAAAGCAAGACTGGCATATAATATCAGTGCCACGCACACTACATACCTGAAATTCCACAGGCAAAGCTGCCTTTGAGTTGTGTTTACCTTCCCTGTTTGGAGAGAGCAAAATTGTATTTCTCCTCCATATATTTGTATGGAGCATCTGTGTTAAAATTGTATATGATAGGGGCTGGGGTTGTGGCTCAGTGGTAGAGCGCTTGCCTAGCATGTGTGAGGCACTGGGTTCAATCCTTAGCAGCACCACATATAAATAAATAAAAATAAAAGCCTATCAACAACTAAAACAAACAAAAAATATTTTAAAAAAATTGTATATGATAGACTACTAATCTGCTCTCAGTCCATTTAAAAAAAAATATTTGTAGTTGTAGATGGGCACAATATCTTTATTTTGTTTATATTTTTAATGTGCTGAGGATTGAACCCATTGCCTCACATGTGTGAGGCAAGCACTCTGCCACTGAGCCACAACCCCAGCCCCTCTTAACCCATTTTGAGTTGAATTTGCATTCAGCTCAACCTAAATTTGCATTAGGTTGTCATTTTTTTTAATGTGTGCATATGTATTTTATCTTGAATGTGCCCAGTTACTCTTTTTCTCATTCTTTGGAATATTGATCTATAAAAGTAGTTGACAAAAGGATTTCAATTCTGAACTTTTTCCAAAAATGAAACGGTAGCATATTAAGGTGTCCAGCCTATCCAAACCAACTTTAAAAACCCAGATTCTTTACCTGCTGCCTGAGGTAGCATGTGTGGATTTACAGCAATCCCCTGTCCCTAGATCCTGTTTCTTATTATACCAGTTTTAATCTAAGATTTTAGAGATGGAGACATGTACCTGTGGTGATTTGACCCATTTCTTTCTTTGCAGGTGCCGCAGGCCCACGCCTCTTTACCATACACCAGATCGATGCCTGTACTAACAACTTGCCAAAAGCCCATACCTGGTATGTTATTTTCGTAAATTTCCTCCCTGTTTGTCCCATGTAGGTGGGTGTTAGTTCCTAACAGATTTGATTTTTTACTTAATTTTTGATTTTTCATTTGATTTTCATTCTTACTAGTAAATCAACATTTAAAAGAAATGATAAATAACTCAAATTAAGTGATTGAAAAGTTAATATTATTCAGAAATTGGTAGAAAAATCCCAAACTGGTAATCTATACTTTAGAGAAATACAGCCTTTTAACTTTCTGCATGACACAAAGATGGACTTGGTTGTATTAGTGTACACTTAGTGTATGGGTCAGTTTAAATGAACTGTGTAAAGTCTGATGTACTTATTCACAGCTTCAATCGAATAGACATTCCACCCTATGAAAGCTATGAAAAGCTCTATGAAAAGCTGCTGACAGCCATTGAGGAAACATGTGGATTTGCTGTGGAATGATGGACTTCAAGGACTTACCAGATTCTATTTATACCCCTGACCAACAGCCTCCCTTCAGCAGAGTTTCAAAGAATGCTGAAATACAGGAACACACCCCCCCATCCTTTTAAAAAAATTTTTAGGACACTGTGAGGGGAAATGACAATTTTCAGATTCCTTTTCAAGGAAAAAAGTCTTTATGCTTTGCCATGAGGACACATTCAGCTGCTATTTAAAATTAATATCTTGAACCTTACAGAATGCTGACTTTTCCTGCATTTCCAGAGTTAGCCAGTATTCTACACTTAAAGACTACTACTATTTTTATAAAAGGTAATCTATTCAGAATGCTTCACAGATTTCAAGTCTTTCATACATCAAGACAACTTCAGCAGTCGGTACAAGTCGCATTTCATTTTGATTGAATACATGATTTTGAACAGCTCCTGTACTTCCTCTTTGTAAAAAAATAAATAAAGTTATTTTGAATTATTCTACCTTTGTAAACAATTGGCTAAAAAAAATCATTATCTTTAAGAAATTAAGCCATTTATATGTTTAATCATGTTTTTCTATAGAGCATTATATTTTGCATTATGTGGTTCAACCTAGCCTTTGTGGGTTGTTTTTATATTTTTCAAGCACGAATTTCCTGGAAATACAGCTGTATAATTTTGGTTATCAAATTCGTAATGCAACCATTTAGTCTAAACTTAGTAGTTTATTTCTTACAGTAAGATATGTTCAGGGGTTCCTATTTTTAAGACTTTTTAAAAAAGCCTAATGTTTTTATCTTGAATTAATATGATCAGGACTTTTTGGAATTGCTTTTCACCTTAAATCGAAATACTGCATTTTTATAGTTTCTCAGAGCATGTGGAAGGGATAGGATTTTTGTTCTTATGCTGGGTCAGCTTGTCTTTAGTATATATACTACTCTTGTAAACCAAAGCCTCTAATAAGTGCACCTAATTTATATTTTAATTATAGTGTAAGTTTCTATCAAGGAAACCACGCTGGAGCTTTGTTTAGCTGCTCATAACGTCAATCAACTAAAATTATCAGAAATGAAAATTTTCTTCTAAAGATTATTTAGCAAGCTTAGCTCCATGGTACAAATCACTTTAAAACTGAAGAATTAATTCAGGAAGTAAGGGAATCCCAGTTCCCTCAGTGTTAAAAATCTGCACCTGAGCTTTCAAGGTGTGTGGCATGTCACACAATCCAGAAGGCAACCAAAACTCTCGTAAGGAATTGGAAAAATCTGAAATCACAGGTGGATTTTAAAATTCAACCTTCAAAAAATATGTACTCTTCTGTTTTTAAAAACATTGATGTGAAATTTTGACAACTTTGGGATTTTGCAATTTAAATATGAAATGAATAGAGCATTTATGTTCTGTTTCATGTGATAGAGTGAGTTCCAGTCTGTGTTCTTGAAGCCACAGGGTTTCTTAGAGGTGCCTGATGAGTGACGGTTTAGAGAGGGAGGAGGGAAAACCTAGCCTATCCCCATCCCTTTCCCCTTGACCCAGAGCAGCTTCTATTTTTTTTTTTCTTTTATATATTGGAATTTTAAGTAAGCTTTCCTGGGGTGTGTTGGGGTGGGGGTAGGGAAATGAGTAGGGTAAAAAAAGTGGAGACTTTGCTGCTTTAAAAACAGTTGAGAACTACCTGTGTGTTTTCTGAGTATTTTAATGTATTTTTTTTTGGCCAAATTTGACTTCTACAAAAGCTTGTCATAATCATAACTGTGCAGCGGTAATGTGCTTATGTCAACCTTTTCTTCCCACTGTTTTTCCTACTGCATTCTTAGTACCGAAGAATATCTTGAAATGTACAGAAATGCTATTTGATCATCAGTAATATTTAGCTTTTGTGATAGTATATTGATTACAGGTCCATCTCTCTTCTATATTAAAGCACGAGTGCAGTTTGTAGTTGTGCCGCCTCTTCAAATATTTCAGTAAAAAAGTGAATAAACGATGAATACTTTCTAGAAATGATAACTGACAGGGATGAAATAATAATGAAATGATATTAACAGTTTTCATGTACAGTATAAAGAAGGCAAAGCTGGGCATGGTGGTGCACACCTGTAATTTCAGTTACTTGGGAGACTGAGGCAGGACGATCACAAATTTGAGGTCAGCCTCAGCAACTTACTGAGACCCCATCTCAAAAAATAAAAGGGGATAGGGGTGTAGCTTAGTGGTAGAGCGCCCCTGGGCTCAATCCCCGGTACCACACACACAAACACACACACAAATAATTTTTTAAAAATAAGTAAAAATAAAGCAGGCAAATACCATCTCTTTGAGTGCCTTTTAATTTTATAATAATGAATTAATGAAGCTTTAAGAGAAAGAAATCGTCCTACGTAACAGTCTATGGCATCACCAACATGATGAATGAAAACATGATTTAGATTTTAGTTTCAAAATTACATTAACTGATTACTTCCAGATGGGTGCTAAGCAAATAAAAACCCCCAATGTGTCATTGAAACTTGGACTTTGCACCTCATGTTTAATGTGAATATTTATTTCCACACATCCCTTTAACTGTTTTTCTTCCCTGTCCTTTCTCTAGCTGTGTTATTTTGGATATTGTAGGTGTCACCTTTCCATACTGTTGCCTTTCCATCATGACTCCTTTATTTTGAACAGTGATTACTTGTAGAGCTTATATGCAGTACAGAGATGCGTTTTGATTCAGAAGGCCTTGTTTCTTGGTGTAAAGAGTTTTTAAATAGTGCTGTGTATAGTGTACATTTTGTTTTGCACATAGTTTGTTGCCCTGAATGGGTTTATTTTTTATCAAGTCCTTTTTTATTTCTTGTATTTACAGTCCAGAGCACAAATTTCTCCTCTTTTAAGTACAATGTAATATGCTGTATTTTACAACACTAAATCTGCTTTAAACTTCCAGTGCATTGGATTGATTGCACTGGCCAGAGTTAAAGATGGCTCTAGCCACCTCTCTGGTCTGGTAGAGCAGCTCCTTCTGCTTCTGTGTTTAAGCTGCAGCTTAGCCAACGGGTGCCATTTGTGGTATTTAACATTCTTACATTAGGATGATGATTGTACCAAATGCTGAGTTGTTTTATTTCTAGATGTAATTAGTTCACTTTATGTAATTTTCTTCCTTCTCTTGAACTGACTTTAAAAACAAAGTTTTATCATTTTCATTGTATTTGTATTTATTACAGAGTGTTTTAGCTTTGATATCTTTGTATTTTCACTCAGTTGTTACATGAGCTTTATCAATAACATCTACATAAATGGTTTTTAAAAATTAACTATGTATGTGCCCATGCTGAAGTTGAGCAATAAAATGAATGCTGTTTGCACTGTCACAGCATCAAAGTTTTTAAAGAATATTGTTTGTAATGTTTTAAAAAAATTTGTTGGCTCTATAAAGGGTGGTAAGCATGAGTCATAGAATGAGAAGTTAAAGAATGCGTGCCTTTTCTTAGTTGTTCCTTTATCACATTAAGAAGCTTTACATTGGGGCTGGGATTGTAGCTCAGCGGTAGAGTGCTTACCTCGCATGCGTGAGGCCCTGGGTTCGATCCTCAGCACCACATACAGAGCAATAAAATAAAAAGACATTGTGTCCATCTACAACTAAAAAAATATTTAAAATAAAAGAAGCTTTACATTACAGATCCTTTATTACATTAGAGAACTCAGGACCCCTTTTCTTTCTCTGGTAGAGCAGGAACGTGCATGTTTTCTCCCGCCATGGCAACTTGATGAGTTGCTCGTGCGTGTTGGGCTGTGAGGTCTGTCTGGGTTTAGTGGGGAAAGAGTGATGTGGTCCTGAAACCAGTCTGTACCCAGCACTGTTGGGTCTGGAGTGCAGAGCTGTGGTAGGGAGGGACCTCACATTTGCCAGCCCTGCCTTGGTTTTGGAATAAAATCCTCAAAATGAAAAGGAGAAATTGGTTCTACTTTCCCTGAAAGCCAAGGACTTTAAGGTCTATGATTTACAACTCTATAAATGCTAGTGGATGACTGTCCAGCTAGAACACATAGATGGGAAAAGAAATGCATGTGGTGTGTTCTTTTCATCTAGAACATGGTCTGTGAGTCTCTACACAGCACAGGCTACAACAGAATGGACCACCTGGGGGACCTGTAAGTAGCAGCTGTGTATTTAGAGTTCTAAGAGTGGGCATGCTGTGTTTTTAAATGTTCATTTGAAATTTATTTTTTGCTTTGTCTCATTGCCACATTAACTGCTTTTAGCTAAAATTTATAAGGTTATAGTTAGTAAAGATTTTTGATATTTTAATAGTCTACAAATCCACTGAAAATTTGATTTCATCAGTGTTTGTTGGAAGTTTTTCTGTTATGTGGTAACCTGAGATTATCCCTTTGCTATTTATAATCAAGGCTAACTCACTTTCCCACTACATTTATTTGTACTTTATATCCCAGATGTCGACAATGATAATGTAACAGATGGGAACCCAGCACCAGCGTAGAGGAGGCAATTATACAGAAGGGTTACCTTCCTGGGGTCACACTGAGCAAACTAGACAATAGATAGGTTAAACTAACTTTATATGAAAGGTAATTGCCCTAAATGTGACTTGTTCTTCGTCAATCAGATATTTACTGTACTCCTTCTGTATGTGAGGCTGTGTGTCTTAGCTGTGGATGGCTGTTAGAAAACTGAACTTCCAAACTAATGCTTCCAGCCCGTCTCAGTGAAGGCCAAATTCAAACCTCTATACTCAAAACTCATTTTGCATACAGCACAGGAGTCAGTCCTGATGGGAGGAGCACATGATTAAACCTCACTTCAGCAAGTTTCCCAGATATGGCTGATAAAGCAATTGGTTTTGCTCCAGGAGCAAAAAGCTCTTTGCCGGGTAGCTCAGTTTTCTATCAGCTGCCATTCCAAGAGGGCAGCACTCGAGACCACAGTATTTGATCCAATTGCCCACTTTTCTCTAGGACAGTCAGATCTCACCCCTCATGCCTCCTTGGGCATTGCTTCGCTTAAAGCTCCTCCTCATGCTACTCTGCATGCCTTCATGGGAACCTCTTTCCTCCTGCATCCCTGCTGTGCTACCCTCTGCCCCTCCCTGGCTTGGACCAACAGGGCTCCCATATCAACAACTGCTCTGAAGCTTTCTGCTCTTGGCCTTCTCTAAAGCCTCCTTGCCATGGAGGACACCGTCCCTGCATGGGTTCTCTTTCCTCATGTCCCAACCAGAAATGGAGTTGGTATGTTCTTGCCCACTTTGAGCCCATTATGCTTCCTTCCTTCTGCCACGGCCAGTGCTCCTTTGATGTGCAAATCTCTGGCTTTATACCCTTTGTGCTCCTCACTGCTGTCTTCTCCCACCCAGGAGAAGCCATAATGTTTTTCTCTCTTCCAATGTGTTGGAATTCCAATGTGAGAAACCTGCACTTAACACTGTAAAGGTTCAACCCAAAGGCCACTTCTGATGACCAGCCAATATTCTTAGCTTTTTTCCAATATTTGGGGGAAATCCTCAAGTTTTGTTTTGTTTTCAACTTTTTGTGGACATGTAGCAACAGGCTTCAGGGGCTGGCTGTGTAGTTAAGACTTAATAATTGCCTTAGCACAAATCTGACTAATGAAGAATGTGTGCGTTTACTTCCTTTTTCCAGGTTGATGTCAAATTCAGAAGCAAGCTGGGTGTGGTGGTACATGCTTGTAATCCCAGAGACTCAGGAGGCTGAGGCAGAAGGATGCCAGGTTTGAAGCCAGCCTCAGCAACTTCAGCTCTAAGCAATTTAGAGACTTCGTGAGAACCTGTTTTCAAATAAAAAATAAAAAGGGCTGGGGATGCTGCTCAGTGGTAAAGCACCTCTGGTTTAATTGCCAGGGAACCCCCTCCCCTCCAAAAAACAACAACAAAAAATCAAAAAGCCTGTAAGCTTTAAGAAAATATTTTTATTTAAAAAAAATTATGAGTATTGGAATGAATACACAAATAAGGCATTTTAGAAAATTCTTCTGTTTCAGATTGTTTACTGGCTCAGTTCTAGCTCTGTCCTGGTCAAGGCCTCCAGAAACCTTGCTATGAGGTCTGGCCTCGTGAGAAGGGATTTCGACTGTACTGAAAAGAAGCCAGCTGCAGCCGAGCTCTGAAGCGCTCAGCTTCCATTTCCCGGAAGAAAGCATCATCATCATTCTGCGTTATCATGTTCTGTAGTTGCTGAATTTCCTTCTCCATCTTGGATCTCAGCTCCCTCTTCACCTTATGTAATGTCTAAAAGAGAATTCATGTCATCCTGCTACTCAAACATTTATCCAGGCCCCTGTTTTTAGTCTCTCTTCCCCCTTCCAGCTCATCAAGCTCCTCCAGTAATTTTTATAATTTAGCAGCAGCTCTTAGACCTGAATGAGTAAAGTCAAACTCACAGAACAAATATCTTGGATGGTAGATGGATTATGTCATTAGCATTCTCCCCATTCCCTAAAAAGGTATAATACAGTTTTCTATTTCCTAGAAAATTTCTATCCTGTTATTACCTGAGCCTGGAATTTCTCTCGGGCTTTGAGTTCCTGACGTTCCTGTGATATGGCTTCTGCCAGCAATGAAAACTGTTCATAGGGAAGAAAAAAAATCTTATTTAATGTTTGTAGTTCAAATGTAAAAATTCTTATACTAATGTTCACATGCTTAAAATCTTTTCTTCATGAAAAAAGCAATATATATTATATACTATGGCCAAGCACTAGCTTGTTTTATCTTAAATTTGTCTTAAAATGCAGTCACTAATCTATATAGTCCTGCAAAGTTCTGAGTTAACATATGGAGGGTTTTTTTAAAAATATTTTTTTAGTTGTACATGGACACAATATCTTTAATGTATTTATTTTTATGTGGTGCTAAGGATCGAACCCAGTGCCTCACGCATGGCGAGGCAAGCGCTCTACCACTGAGCTACAATCCCAGCCCTGGAGGTTTCTTGTAGGTATACTAAGCCAACTTTTGACACAGGTGGTCAGGATCCAGCATATTCCAACATGAGTCACAGAGAGCCCACCTGGTCCTTATAGTAGTTCTCCATTGAGTCCAGTTCATTCTGATGCTGTCTTTTTTCTTCATCTCGCTTTTCTTTGGCATAGTTTCTCAGGTCTTGTAATCTTTGTTTCTGTATTTGTAAACCTTCCTCAAACAGTTTCTTAAATATCTGTCATTTAATGATAAAAATAAATTTATGATGAACTTTCATTTAGGAATATGACTATTTTGCTCAACTATAAATAAACTAAAAATAACTGAGAGTATTTTTCAGATTTTTTTAAAATAGCAGCTTTATTAGGGTATTATTCACATACCATAAAACTAACCCTCTTAAAAATGTCTACTTCAGTAGGTTTTAATAATTCAGAATTATGCCACCATTACCAGTAGCTTAACATTTTCATCACCCCCAAAAGAAATCCCATATCTGTTGAGTCACTTTCCATATTCCCCTCCTTTTAGCGGGCACCATTAATCTACTTCTTGTCTCTATGTACTTGTCTATCCTGGATACTTCTTTCACTTAGCAAAATTTTTTCAAGTTTTGTCTACATTATAGTACGTATCAATACTTCATTAATTTTTATTGTCACATATTCTACATGAATTTATATTTTGTTCATCCATTCATCACATGGACATATTAGCTGTTTCCCCTTTTTGGCTGTTAGTAATAATGCTGCTATGAATACGTGTGTATATGTTTGTATGCAGGTTCATATCTAGGGAGGAAACTCTTTATGGTCTTCTTGAGGAACTATCACACCACTTTACAACCTTACTAGCCTGCACGGGAGTTCAACTTCTCATGCTTACCAGTTGTCTTTTTGGATTTCCATTCATGTGGGTGTCAGTGGTATATTATGGTTTTAATGTATATTTGATTAACAGTCTCCAGCACCTTCTTACTTATCACAGAGCAGAGCATGCTCTGAGGTGGTTAGCATTTGGGAGCCTTGGAAAAGAAAACTGTTCAGTGGGTTTGGATATGCCACTTGTTCTCCTTCCTTTTTTTTTCTTTTTTGGTACTGGGATTGAAACGGGCATTTCACCACTGAGCTACATCCCCAGCCTTTTTATTTTTCATTTTGAGACAGGGTATTGCTAAGTTGCTGAGGATGGCTTTGAACTTGTGATCTTCCTGCCTCTGCCTCCTGAGTCACTGGGATTACAGGCGTGTGCTACCGTGCCTGGCTTGGATATCAGATTTAAACTAAGGCAAGAGTTACAACAAAGAAAGCAGTCCTAAAATGTAACACACAAAATTCACCTTAACAGGGCTGGATAGAAAGAGCACACTTACCATTTCTTCCCGGGTTCTCATTCTCATCATTTTTGCACGCAATTGAACTCTATAATCATCATAATATTTTCGGGCACGAATAATTTGCTGACGATTTTCTTTTATTTTTGATTGGGTCAACCTCTGTCTACAAATGCAGTCCTTGAAGTCTTGCTGGGAAAGGAGGAAGGGGAAGATGATGTAAGGGTAAGGGGACAGCAGATACCAGCATTCATATTCCCCCACAGTTCCTCATGATGTCTTTGAGCAGAAAGGCAGCCATGCAGGAACACTGGCCCTACATCCTAGACAGAATGTGAAAGACCATCATCCGAGGAGCCCTCAGCCTTTGCAGCTTCATCGCCTTGATCAGAAAAGCATCATTGGCAAGCCCCAACAGTGCAGACAGCAGCCAGGACCTGAGCATCCCCCCAAATCTGAGGATCTCATCTTCCCACTCCACCAGAGGTCACTAAGTCACAGCCAGTGCCAGCTTAACAAGAGCAAGAAAATGGCACTCCAGACTTTCAAGCTTGGGTTGTCAACAATTAGGCTCAAACTAGGAAATTAGACAGTATCAAAGCAGTGAGGATGAAATGAGGGCCTGTACCCAAAACCTCCAACTCAAATGTTCAGATACTGTTTTCTCCCATTCCCAAGTACCCCAAGCAGTTCTTGGAACTGTTAGCATTTTGGAACTGTTTAGGATTATAGTTCTAACGGCATATCTTAACTCCACACTCAACCAAAGGTGTTCCCCCCACTGCCCTCTATTTTTGTCAGGGCCTAGAATTGATCCCAGGGCCTTGTGTAGGAGCTCTGCAACTGAGCTAAATCCCTAGCCCTGCAAGCAAACTTTTTTTTTTTTTTTAGTTATAGGCGGACAGAATATCTTTATTTTATTTATATGTGGTGCTGAGGATCGAACCTAGTGCCTCACGCATGCTAGGCGAGCACGCTACCACTGAGCCACACCCCAGCCCCCACAAGCAAACTTTTAAAATCTCTTCCTTCGGCAGACTGTCTGACCTCTGCTTTCTTCCTTCACTATACTTAAAAGGGACAATGTTTTGCGAAGTATGAATCCCAATCCAAATTACAACGGAAGCAGCTAGGCAAGATGACACAAGCCTGTAATCCTAACAACTTGGGAAGCTGAGGCAGGAAGAGCAAGTTCAAGGCTAGCCTTCGCAACTTAGTGAAGCCCTAAGCAACTTGGTGAGACCCTGCCTCAAAACAAAAAATAAAAAAGGACTAGTTAAGTGGTAAAGCACTCCTGGGTTCAATTCTTAGTACAAAAAGAAAAAAAAAAATTACAATGGAAACTGGAAAACCCTCCTAGCTCTCTATTTGGGACCAGAGTAAGATGGGAGGGCAAAAGCAATAAGCTACAACTACCTTGCACCTAGAAGGGGCTGCAGAAGGAGAGAAAGAAGTGGGTTACAATCCTAGCCACACCCCTTGCTTAGCATGGTGACACCCAGAGCAAGTTGCCATCTAAAAGCCTCAGGTTTTTTATTTCATAGAAAATATCTTAAATTTGTTACTATAAAGACTTCACTGGATATAAAGTACATAGCACTAAAGCTGGGTATAATGGTGCACGTCTGTAATCCCAGAAACTCAGGAGGCTGAGACAGGATGGCAAGTTTGAAGGCAGAATTAGCAACTCAGCAAAGCCCTAAGCAACTTAGGGAGATCCTGATTCAAAATGAAAAATAAAGAGGGCTGGGGAAATAGCTCAGTGCTAAAGCATCCCTGGTTTCAATCCCCAGCACCAAAAAAATAGATAAATTTTAAGGGCTAGAGATGAAGCTCAGTGGTATAGTGCCCCTGGGTTCAATTCCCAGGCCTGGAAAAAAAAATTGTATATAGCATTTCCCCCTAATTAATTTTGTATAAAACCCTAGTTGCTTCTGCAGGCAAGTATTTGAAGAGTCCGTACTGCCCAGCTATACAGATAAAAGGAAATGAATATAACTTTTCTCAGTTCAAAATTAGAATGCTCAACTTGTTCTTGACATACCAGTCTCTTGTTATGTTCATATTCTTTCTTGACAAGGGAAGTGAGGAGGTCATGCCTTCTCAGGGCTTCTTCTATCTTTAAGGGGGATAACAAGGCAAGTTAACAATGATGTTCAAGTACAAGCTCTTCCCCTTTCTGGTTTATATTCCTACATTTCAAATTGATGGTAACTTACTTCATCCTGGAGTTTCTTCTTTGATCGACTGTCCCTATGTGCCTCTTTGTTGAGTTGTTCAACCTGTGCGATTTGTTGTTTCCACATCTTGCTTAGTGTTGGGCCGGAAACATAGAGAAATGGAAACTGTTCCAGCATAAGGGGCAAGAGACTGTGTTCATTTACTTTCACTGCAAGGACAAATGAGATGGTCTTAATTTGGGAAACTTGCCAACAAGAACTCTTACCCCATCTTCCTGTTAGACCAGATCTTACCTAATTGATGTGGTGATGACCCTGAAAAAAGCCATTCTAAAGGTACTTATCACTTCTGTATTCCTTTCATCAGAGTAATCCAACTACTTGTTAGGGATAAAGATGAGCTCAACATTCTTACTGATGACACTCTGAGAAGTCCATACAGACTGCTCAGCTGCCTCAGCACCTGTAGGTGGATGCTGCCTATGTGTTAAAACAGAAGACTCCTCAGCTCTCCTGGTGGGCATGTGCGTAGAAAAACTGTTTAATGGAATGTAGCTGGAAGGCCAGCAGTCTCTGGGGAAGAGTTGAAAATCTGGCATTTCACATGACCTTGTCTGCTTGTAACAACACTCACTGGCACCAACTATCAATATACAAAGCCTGGACAGGCCATCTGTTTGC
This sequence comes from Geosciurus inauris, assembly GCA_004024805.1. Taxonomy (NCBI): domain Eukaryota; kingdom Metazoa; phylum Chordata; class Mammalia; order Rodentia; family Sciuridae; genus Geosciurus; species Geosciurus inauris. The sequence continues at coordinate 25,042 of PVHX01013726.1, forward strand.
CTCTGAGCATCCCATGCATTCTATCAACTTCCCAGAAACAAAAACAAAAAAAGGCAACCAGAGTTAAGGCTCAAGTCGGAGCTGCAAGTGGTAGCCCTGGCTTTCTCTTGGTGCCAATATATAGGCATCCCAAAGGCAATTCTTTACTTAAGAGTTTTTAGCTCTCTTTACAGTAAACCATGGCAGTGATAAAAGAAGGGACTTTCTGCTGCTAACTGGTGGATGTTAGTTTTCGAAACTGTCCTTGGAATGCAGTGCATACTTTCAAAAGTGGCCAGTTTTCCATAAAGTACAATTTTGTGGTTCTTACTTGGAGATGCTTTATTTGGCTTTGGGAAGCCACCTCTTGGACTCGGAGTTGTGAATTTTCTGGAGTAAATCTTCCAGGGCTGACTACGTTTTGGAGTTCTTGTATAAATGGCTTCTCTGTGTATTTTTCCCTTCAAAACAGATATAGAACAGAAGTATAACTCTTTCATACATCATCTTAAGCATTCTATACTGACAAAAATAGATAACCAATCCCTAGACAAACCACCTTTCTTCTAAATCTCTAAAAACCCGGTTAATGTCCATGTATTCTAAGGTAAAGGCATCTTTTGGTCTGTGGTGTCCCATGGAATTTTTCAAGTTTTCAGTCACCTCATCCTACATTCTAAATACAGCCAATATTAATGCTTTGATATGCTCGTTTCTCTCCCAACTTTTCCCATGTAGATTAAAAAAATTCCAAAGCAACTATGCATTATGTTTAGTTGTGACTACATAGTACTTCATAATCTATTTTGTTCGGTAACACTTTAATACAAACATTTCCTCATGCTTTTACTTAGTTTCTGTAATCAACCTTTTGAAAGGTATTAAACATGCTTTGGGTTTCTCCCACCCAATAAAGCAACTTATCTTCTCTTACTCCCCATTAACTTGGTCAGCCTATGCAATTTTTTAACCCCCTGGTAAACTGGGAAGTAGAAACCCTTAAAAACTGATGCACATTTTAGGCAGAAGGGAAAATACTAGCTTTCTCTGTTGCATGTCTTGCTGTATCTTAGCAACCTCATTACCCTATGAGTAAGGAAAAAAAAAATCCTACATTATGAAATGAAATCCTGCCTTTTCCTAAAGAGCTAATGATTAAGGCCTCATTGATACTTTTATCCTTTAAAAAAAAAATCATCTCTGTACTTCCCACTGATCTGACCAAATGCATTTATTATAGTGGAGACTTTTACCCACTATTTCCTCCTCCTCCTCCTCATTTATCCTTTGAGGTCCAATATTCTCTTGAATTTTGTTTCTTCTTAGCTCCCTTTCAAATGCTTCAGTTAATGCCTAAAGAGGGAAAGGTTATATAATATTATAGTTGTTAAAAACATGTATGTGAAGGGAAAAAAATTCATCCAGGAACCTTTCATCTTCAAAATATCAAGTTCATTCTCTCCCACCGTTTTTTAAACAGTTCCTTTCAGGCTCTATACACATTGGTTTAAAAGATGTGTAATTGGGACATAAAATGAAATTTTATGTAATGCATTTTTTTTGTTCTCACAGGTTTTGCAATTATTTTGATATGCCCCTAAATGGAAGTTACATGCTGAATTACATACTGAATATAACTACTGTAAAACATTTGAATTAATTTTAGTTTTCACTATTATAAATACAACTGGGCACTGTGGCAAATGCCTACAGTCCCAGCTACTAAGGAGGCCAAGGTAGAAGGAACACAAGTTCAAGACCAGTTTAGGCAACTTAGTGAGCTCCTGTCTCAAAACAAAAAATAAAAAGGACTGGGAATGTAATTCAGTGGTAGAGTACCACTGGGTTCAGTCCCCAGCACCACAAAAAGAAAAAAATTATTTAAGCTGGGTGTGGTGGTGTATGCCTGTAATTCCAACTACTCAGGAGGTTGAGACCAGGAGGATTGGGCAACTTGGTGAGACCCTGTCTCCCAAAATTATAAAGGGCTCTGCATTTGCCTCATTTGTGTGAGGTCATGGGTTCAATCCCAGTAGTCTCCTCATAAAGGGAGTGGATTATGAAACCTACTATAGCAAATAACTAAGTGTCCTTCATTTATGCAACATTTCAAAATGCCCGTTCCACAGCAAAAAGTCCTCCCCAGCAATCATAATCATACCAGTCTCCTTGTTGAAGCCCAACCACCTCCTCCAACAGATACCTTCTCATTCTGATCAATGGCCCATCATATTTAATCCACCTCAAATTCCATTCATCTCTGAAGTTCTCTCTCAAAATACCAACTCATACTGATCTCTTTCTTAATCTACTGGGACAATGAGCTAATTTTTTAAGAATTTCCTGAGTAATTTTGTGCTCTTTAAGAGGGACATAAACTGTATCACATAATTCTCGATCATCCACTCAACTTAAAGCATATTAAGTTCATTTTAAACTTTTTTTTTTGGTACCAGGGTTTGAACTCGGGCACTCGACCACTGAGCCACATCCCCAGCCCTATTTTGTGTTTTATGTAGAGACAGGGTCTGAGTTGCTTAGCGCATCGCCATTGCTGAGGCTGGCTTTGAACTTGCAATTCTCCTGTCTCAGCCTCCCAAAGTGCTGGGATTACAGGTGTGCGCCCCCATGCCTGGCCATTTTAAACCTTTAATCAATGGCATGCGAATTCAATCCATGGTAGCATCTGGCTGGGGTTAAATGGCATTGCCTGCTACCTGACAGCAGTCAAGGAATATGGAAGTACCTTTGCTTGGAACTGGCGGATATCTGTTTCTTTTGGCTTCCGCTGCCGCCTTCTCTCTCTCTGGAACTGTTTGTGTTTGTTAACTGGAGATGGAGAAAGCGAATGGGATCTATAAGACGGCTTTTTGTGCTTGGGAAATCCTGCAACACAGAAGAGCCATTTACCATTAGTTCCTGACAGCCAGAATGTTAAGTTGGAAACCAATTAGTTGGTTCTCACCAAATCCAAAGAAAAGGATGAGTGAGTGTGCTATAAATGTATTCTCTTTTATAACTAATTTGTATTTGTATATTTACTCATACCAAGTAAACAAGACAAATGAAAACAAATGTGAACTGTCTCAAGCATTTAGGTTGTACATTCAATTTTGGATTGAATTCAATGTGTGGAATGCTTGATATGCATAAGTCCTATGGAAAGTCCTCTTGGCCTTGGAGGGAAAAGAGGAGGAGAAAATGTAAGTTATCTGGGGCATATGTCTGCATCCTTTTACCTATCTATCTAGGTCCTAAGGAGCAAATGTAAATAAATATTCATAGCTTATGAATACTTACAAAGTAGAATGCTTATAAGCAGAAGTTAACATGGTTGCATTGTCTAAGCAGTCCAGATTCTTCCCTAATAAACAGTGACATATGCTCATACTAATGGGGTATATTGTGTGAACTTGGTCATACAGCAGCTAAAATGAATTAGCTAGACCTTTAAGTATCAAAATAGAGAGATTTTCAAAATGATGTTAACATACCAAAACAGACTGCAGAATGATATATATATATAGTCTCTACGTAAATTTTAATTTGGGTTTTTTTTTTGGGGGGGTGATGGGGATCAAACCCAGGGCCTCATGCATGCTAGAGGCCCTGCATGAGCTCTACCACTGAGCTGTATTTCCAGCCCTATGTAAATTTTTAAAAGAACATAAAACAATAGTATGTTTAGACAAGTAATATATAAACTGTCAAAGTATGAAAACAGTCATAAACCCAGGCTGGTAGCACAACCCTGTAACCCCCAAGCTGGGGCAGGAGGAATGCAAGTTCAAGGCTAGCCTTGGCAACTTAGTGAGACCTTGTCTCAAAATAAAAAATTAAAGAGGGTTGGGTATGTAGCTCAATGACAGAGTGTTCCTGGGTTCAATCCCTAGTATACCCGCCCCAACAAAAAAAATGTTGTAGGAGGAAATACTACCAACTTCAGTTTGCTATTATTTTTGATCCTTTCGTATATTTCTGAAATTTTTAAAATGAGAAAGTCATTAAAAACACACACACAACTACCTAAGTAAGTTCACATGGACACCACCATTCTAGGTCCCTCTGGTCAGTACCTGGCCTTAGCTTCTTTGGCTCATATTCCAGGATGCTGTCACTATGTTGAGATAGTGTCTCCTCATTTCCATTCTCCATCTCTTTATTTCTAATATCTTCTTCATGGTCCGTCTTTTCTTTAATTCGATCACCCAGAGCACTTTTTAACATCTATTGAGAAAGTTCTTTTCAACATCTTTCATTGATTTTAGCAGAACATAAATTGGTAGAAGTAGACAGCAATTATAGTTTCCTCTGATAGTTACTAATAACAGGTTTTCAGATGCTTATACATCTTTAGCTTTTAAAGGGTATCAATGCTACCAACTACTCAGTTTCAGTAAACTTTACAGTAAGTCAAGTAGGGATTTAATTAATTCAATGTTGTCTCATTGCATTTTTGTGGGAGTCAGTGATCCATCCAATTTTATATCAGATCCATCTTTACTGACAAAGGGAAACTAAAGACAAATGGTTTAACATTATCATGTATAGTAAATGATTCAGTTTTCATCAGAAGTCAATACAATTTGGATAAATCTGTGTCATACTTGGTTATATCAAGAAAAGCTAAGAGATCATTGTTCATGTCTTACCTGATTGACTTCTGAACATTTTCACAATAACTAAGACACAACTGATTTTCCAATACCTAAGCTTAGCTTTCAGCTTCCACTGGGAGATCACTGAAATGCTCACTAACCATACTAATTTTACATTAAAAAACAAAACTTGCCCAATCTAGCTCAGAGAGCCGTTTAGAGAGTTTCTCGGACACTGCATGTAGTTCTTGCTCTGTTAACCTCTTTCTTGACCTCTGTGGGGAAGGTGAATCCCACGATGAGACTGCAGCTCTGTTTTCATTTCTGTAATGAAAGTGACCATGTTGTCGACATTTAAGTAGCCAGGTACACTTAGTTCAAAATAACCATGTAATACATGCTTTAATACATATTTTATACTGCTTTCCACAGCTAAATTTGTAGAGCGTACCCTTCACTTTTTAAATCCATTTGCAAAGACTAAACGTGGAAACCTGGAGCAATGTTACCTTTTTCCTTTGGGAATCTTCCTTGTCCTGGGGCTGGGGACCTGAGTTGGATAGGTTTCCTGTTCACTATCATCAGGCAACTTGGAAGTTAAGATAAGTCTATCATCTGGTTCCTATTAACACAGAACAAAGTTAAATTGAAAAAGCTACAAAGACGACATGCAGAACCCAATTGATAGTGGGGAATAGTGAACTTGTGACACAAAGATAGGTTCTTCAATTTCCATGTTTATTTTTAAGTGCATTTGTCAAAATACCATATTGACAATGTCAAAGGACTGGAGCAGTATCTATCATTTCTGCTCAGAGAAAATGTGTGGTTTAGAATGCCGCTCTAATATAAAGACAGGTGAGGGGCTCTCTGGGATAACAGCTACAACTAGACAATTAAAAAGTGATCAAATCACAAATTTTTATCTCTTCTACTAAGGAATCAACTAGAACTGTCCAAAATCGAAACATTTAAACATGAAACTTCCCAAAATATAAATATAAACCCAATACTTTCAATATTATTTTCTTAACTTTAGAGGGAATTTTTTTTTGCTTGTTTGTTTTGGTGCTACAGATTGAACCCAGGCCCTTGAGCACACTAAGCATACACTCTACCATTGAACAGCACACCTATCTCCTAGAGGGAATCTTAGAAAATATTTCTTGTGGTAAAACACTATTTAGTATTTAATGATATCCTCAATTTCACTTCAGAATCCTTTTCTTCTATTAAATTTAGTACACTTGAGTAAACAGCAATATAATTAATCAAATTTTTAAAAACTTAAAATGAAATTTAAATGTCCAGCTCAGTGAATTATTTCAAAATGAATACTCCCATTCATTGCCACCCAGGTGAAGAAACAGAATTACTAGTAACTCAGAAGCCCCTAAACCATCCCCCACAAGACTTCCCCAAAGGTAACCACTGTCTTATAACCCCCTTTTCTCTTTATCTATTCACCCTCCTATCTGAACAGACACAGAGAATGTTTAAAATGATGGTCACCTAATGCTAATGATGCTTATTTCATCTTTGTACTTCTTTTGCACTGTTGGAACTTTTTAATACTGAGCTGAGTGTATCATTGTTTAGAAATGTACACTGGCACATATCTACCTGTCCTTTCTAGGAAGATGTGGACAGCATAAGAGAATTTTTTTTTACAAAGGAACCGGGTTTTTGTTTGTTTTGTTTTTCCCCGAAGAAAAGAATGAAAGCCAGTAGGCCAAGATATTAACGGGTTCATGCTGGACAATGGACATATGGATGAATAATTATTTGTTTTTTTTTTTTTAAAAGTAGTAGTGGGGATTGAACCCAGCAGTGCTCTACCATTGAGAATATTTCAGGCCTTTATATTTTGAGACAGGGTCTCACTAAATCATACAGGTTGGCCTCAAACTTGCAAAGCTCAGCTTCCTGAGTAGCTGGGATTATAGGCATGCACCACTATGCCAAGTAGTAATTTGCTTTTTCACATTTTCTGATACTTTAAACATTTTAGAGTATTTAATGGGGGATATACAACATGTGTTCTGAAGTCAGAACACTCAAGTTCAAATCCTGCCTCCAACAATTGTGTAACCTCAGACAAGATACTGACCTCTCTACATCAGTTTTCATGGAAAATATAGTGACTGCTCCAGAATTGTTTGGAGGAATAAATTATTGAACACTTGTAAAGTACCCAAAACTGTGCCTGACAAATAAATAAATAAATAAGTAAATATTCCATATATGTTGTTTCTTATTTCCCTTTTTTAAATATTTATTTTTTAGTTATAGGTGGACAGAATATCTTTATTTTATTTTTATGTAGTGTTGAGGATCGAACCCAGTGCCTCCCGCATGCTAGGCCAGCACACTACCACTGCGCCATAACCCCAGCCCCTCTTATTCCCTTTTTATACACTTATCTTATTCCAATCTTCCTATAACAAGAACATGCAGGGATATGTAGAGGTAAATTTTAAGAGGCACAATGCTTTGGTCAGTGCAATATGCTTGACTCATTCTAACAAGGGACCTCTGAATAGACAGGCTTCTGGTATGGGGGATGGAGCTCAGGGGTAGAAGAGCACTTGCCTAGCATAAAGAAGGCCCTGGGTTTGATCCCCAGTATAATAAATAAATAAATTTTTTTTTAAAAAAAGGGCTTTCTAACCAAATGCAAGCAAATTTTTCCACTTACAGAAAATGCTGTGTGCTCTCCAGTTGAATCCACAGCAGGGGAGAGGTGGCTTGACCGCAGGTATTCTTTTCCTATGGGGCAGGGTGCTCGAGGCTCTGAAGGGTGGTAGGGTGGATGTAAAGGAATAGCTGCTCGGATAGGCTCCCCTAGCTTTCTAGCACTTGGAACCATACTCACAGAAGGGGTTTCCACTGGTAGGACAAATTAAAGTGGATCTATGATAAAATTCTAAGACATAAATCATTTTACATATACCTACACCCACACAAACACATTCACATACACTAATAAGAACTCTTTTAAATTTGATTAAAAATAAAAAATACAAAAATTAAAGCAGTGATGCATCCTTAGCCAACAAGTAGAAATCTAATTGAGGCAGAATGAAAGTAATCTTAATATTTAGCATAAAAATGGATGCTGAAAGTTACTTAAAAATAATGAGCTGGGCAAGGTGATACACACCTGTAATTCCAGCGACTCGGGAGGCTAAGGCAAGAGGTTTTTTTGAGGTCAGCCTCAGCAACTTAGTGACACTTGTCTCAAAAAATAAAGGGGTGGGGATATAGCTCAGTGGTAAAGCACTCCTGGGTTTAATCTCCGAAGAAATAAAAATAATGAAAAATTGGAAGCAACCTAATGGTTTAAAGAATGGTTATGTAAATCATGGTTCATCCACGTTAGAAAACCAGCTGGCCATTAACAATGATTTTATGTAATACTACCATATAAAAATTCTGTAACAAAAAGGAATGAGAATATTTTTCAAGTTACTCTATTTTGTTATTCATTTATAAGTTGAAGATCATCAACTGATATACAGATGTGTCAGACTTAAAAGAAAAATAAAACAAAAAACCTCAAATATTTTGAGAGAAGATGACTTAGACAATAAAATAGTGAAAGCAAAAATATGTGGCCAAAGACCATATTAAGCAGAAATCAGAGCTCACAATTAAGAACAAACAATTACAAATAAGATCATATAAAACTAGAAATATTCTTATATAGTGCAAAAAGTAAAAAGACTAAAAGCAAATGTCCTGGGCAATGACTGTCTCAACCCAGGAACAGTCTAATGAATGAACAACGCATTAAGACTCACTATCTTCAATGAATGATGTCCTATTCTGGAACAGAAAACTAGATGAGGGAGGGTTTAACACATCTTCATGTGGTTTTGCACTTGGTGAGGGTGACATTTTTTTAGACTGCTTGTGGACAGGACTTTGAGCACCTAGGAAAGAAAATAAAGGTAAATTTTTTACTTATCAAAATGTTAAAATGAGTATAGGCTGAATATCTTTTATCCAAAATGCTTGGGATGAGACGTGTTTTGGATTTTGGAATATTTGCATATACATAAGATCTTGGGGTTGGACCCCAACTCATTTATGTTTCATATACACAGCCTGAAGGTAATTTTATACACTATTTCTACTATGCCTGCATTTTGACTGTGATCTATCATATGAAGACGTGTAGACTTTTCCACTTGATACCACGTCACTGGCTCACAGTTTCAGATTTTGCAGTACTTTAGATTTTTGGATTAGATGACTCATCTTTTACTGTTGTACTTAATTTACATGGCTCTTAATATCAGAGGACCCATTTCTAAAATCACCATTCACTCCCTCCACTGTAATCTATCTGATTCCTTCAAGAAATGTTCTTGTATTAACTACACTTAAACTTTGATCATTCCATTACTTTGCCTATCTCAATGACAAGCACATGTCTTTGGTCTACTGTGATATTCAGACTTAGGTGTTTTTTTTTTAAAGCTTTTGTTTTTTTTAAACCTTTATTTATGTATTTTGTATGTGTGCTGAGGATCGAACCCAGTGCCTTGAACCCAGTGCCTCACATGTGTGAGGCAAGCACTCTACCACTGAGCCATGACCCCAGCCCCAGACTTAGGTTTTTGAACACAATTTCTTGGGAGTGCAGCATCTACTCCTTGGAATTAGGGCATTAGTGATGATAGGGACTTCAGAGGTAGTTTAGTCCAATTTTCTTATTTCAAATGTGAAGAAATGGGGCTCAGAAAAGATAAAAGCCTTGTCCAAAGTCACACAGCCAGTAGCAGAGTCTGGATGAGAAAGTAGACCACCTGATTCCCAGTTTAAAGTATCTAATAACACAGCAGCATTCTTGTCCTTCCATTCAAAAAGTACTTATTGTGGATGGGTGTTTTCCTAAGTTTTGAAAAACTATGATGAACAAGAATAATTTTACTGTATATTTTACTTATTTATCAGCAGCTTTCACAGGTAGAATGTAAGCTCCATGAAGGCAAGGATTTGTGTCTGTTTTGTTCCCAACTCTCTCATCACTGCCTGGTATAGGAAAGGTACCAAGTAAGTATTTGCTGAATGAGTATGATGTGGACACTTTGCCAGGAACTCACAGTTTATATAACAAACTATAAGTTACCAAGCTATGTGGGAATGGTGTTACAGAAGGAAGAGAGAACCCAGAGTTGACAACCTGGGGCAGGTAGGGGAGACTGGGCTATGAAGAGTGAGTTTGTCAGGAATAGGAAGAAAGAGCACCCAGCAGATGGAACAATACATGTCAAAGATGAACACAGTGTGCAAGTTGGGTAGGATGATTGGAGGGCCTGAAACTGGGGATGAGAGATATTACACACAGTTCTATTGTGTGTAAGCAGCAGATTACTAGAAATGTGACCTAAAGCCTGGCAGGAAATTTGCTACTGGGAGTATGAACTTGTTAGCTGAAATAACAGAAAAGTCCAATTTGGGAAACTATAATTAAGTAGCCCCAAAGTGTGACTAGACTGTAAAAATACATCCAGAATTCTCTTATTAGAATATCAGGTCCCACAAATTATACGACAACCTTACACCCACTGATTTGCCTCAATCTTATGTGTCCGTGTGCTTGAGTCCCACTTGCCTGTGATTTCAGACAAATATTCATATTTAGTGTGTAATGATGTTATTCTGGAATTTCAATGCTGAGGTTCAATTAGGACTCTATTCTTCTAAATTTTAAAGAGCATAACACTTCACATTGTTATAACTGCATACTGAATAATAACTGATATTTAAAGATTAACTACTCACCATTACTTCTTAGAGAAAAGGTGTGTGCTGTGTCTCCGAGTCTAATTATTTCACCAGTGGATTCTGCTTCATCTTCATCCCAAGAGGGGCCCACAGCCTCAGGTGAGGAGGCGCACCTGAAAGAAATTCACACTCACTCAGGGCCCAGCCTGACCATAGAGGACCCTTCCTGTTTCCAATGTGCAGCCTGCAGGCATTCAGACTGCTCATTTGCTAGGTACAGAAAAAGTAAAAAAGACCAGAGCTGGGGAAGTAACTCAGCAGTAAGGCACTTGCCTAGCATACCTGAGGCCCTGAGATGTTCAAAACAAACAATATTGCATGATCTTCCGTTTAGTGCTTACCAATTCTTTTTCCTTGCTTGTTTTGTTTTGTTTTTGGTACTGGAGATTGAATTCAGGGGCACTCTGAGCCACATCCCCAGCCCTATTTTGTGTTTTATGTAGAGACAGGGTCTCACTGAGTTGCTTAGTGCCTTGCCGTTGCTGAGGCTGGCTTTAAACTCGCGATTCTCCTGTCTCAGCCTCCCTGAGTGCTGGGATTACAGGCTTGAGCCACTGCGCCCGGCGGTACTGGAAATTGAATTCAGGGGCACTCTGAGCCACATCCCCAGCCCTATTTTGTGTTTTATGAAGAGACAGGGTCTCACTGAGTTGCTTAGTGCCTCGCCGTTGCTGAGGCTGGCTTTGAACTCGTGATTCTCCTGTCTCAGCCTCCCTAAGTGCTGGGATTACAAGCTGCTTGCTTGTTTTGTGTTGACAGATACATAGTGAAAAGAACTGTGTATAAAGTGTCAAAGATTAAATGGACAGAATACATACAGAGAACATCAAACACTGGTGAATCTAAGGGTGTGGGAGTGGAGGGGAGTCTGGTAGGGCATTAATTTTGCTCTAAATATCCTTGAATTGTTTCACTTTTGCACTTGTTTTTAGAAATATAATGAAATAAGCCAGACGCGGTGGCGCAAGTCTGTAATCCCAGTACGTAGGGAGGCTGAGACAGGAGAATCGTGAGTTCAAAGCCAGCCTCAGCAATGGCGAGGCACTAAGCAACTCGGTGAGACCCTGTCTCTACATAAAAAACACAAAATAGGGCTGGGGATGTGGCTCAGTGGTTGAGTGCCCCTGAGTTCAATACCCAGTACCAAAAAAAAAAAAAAGAAATATAATGAAATAAAGTCAAAAATTTCACCTTGTGATGGGTCTCTATTGAGACATTTTTCAGTGTACTTTATCTAAAAAAGGTACTGCTGGCCAGGCACAGTGGTGCACACCTGTAATCCCAGTGTCTGGGGAGGATGAGGCAGGAGGATTGAGTTCAAAACCAGCCTCAGCAAAAGTAAGGCCCTCAACTCAATGAGACCCTGTCTCTAAATAAAATACAAAATAGGGCTGGGGATGTGGCTCAGTGGCTGAGTGCCCTTGAGTTCAATCCCTGGTGTACCCCCTCCCCCAAAAAAGGTATTGCCTATGTTTTTCAAACCATAACATACTCCATAAAAAATCAAAATTTAGATATTTAAAAGAAAATCACAGTATCATGTTCAACTTTTAGTTAACAAGAAGTGCATTCAAATCTGGAAAAATAATGTATTTTGTCTATGAAAGTAGCATAAATTTTAAAACTGGTATTGGTCAATGGAAATGGCTCATGAAGTACCAGCTCTTTCATGCTGCTGGTGGATGTAAATTAGTCATGGCCTTCTTGAAAAACTTGGCAACTTTTTTTTTTGGGGGGGGGGGACCAGGGATTGAACTCAGGGGCACTTGACCACTGAGCCACATCCCCAGCCCTATTCTGTATTTTATTTAGAGACAGGGTCTCACTGAGTTGCTTAGCACCTTGCTTTTGCTGAGGCTGGCTTTGAACTCATGATCTGGCCTCAGTCCGAGCTGCTGGGATTACAGGTGTGTGCCACACGTCCAGCTAAATTGTGTGTGTGTGGTATTGGGGATCGAACCCAGAGCCTTGTGCATGCGAAGCAAGCAGTCTACCAACTGAGCTATATCCCCAGCCCACTTGGCAACTTTTATTAATAGTCTTAAAACGTTCATGCTCTTTTACCCTAAATTTAGCCTAAAGACATGAGAGGAAGGGAGAATAAAAAGGCTCCCTTCCCATGCACCCCCACCTCGCCCCCAGTACTGGGAGTTGAACCCAGGGTCACTCTACCACTAAGCTACACCCCCAGCCCTCTTTATTTTGAGATAGGGTCTTGCTAAATTGCCCAGGCTGGCCTCAAATTTACAATCTTCTTGCCTGGCTTGCTTTTCTAAAATCGTCATCGTCGTTGTCATCATCATCATCATTGTCATAACAAACCTCCACACTAGAAGAATGAGTTAGTAAATTATGATATACCTATATGAATGATATGACATATAGTCATTATAATCCCAGCTACTCAAGAGACTAAGGCAGGAAGATAACAAGTTCAGGGCCATCCTAGGCAACTTAGCAAGAACCTGTCCCAAAATAAGAAAAAAAAGGGCTGATGATGTAGCTCAGTGGTAAAACACTTGCCTAGCATGCGTAAAGCCCTGGGTTCAAGGGTTCAATTTCTGGTACTGCTAAATAAATAAATAAAGTAAAATAAAATAAAAAATTACTGTAGGGCTGAGGGTGTAGCTTAGTAGTACAGTGCTTGTGTAGCATGCACTATGCTCTGGGTTCAATGCTAAGAACTAGGAAAATATTATAAATAGTTTAACAACTTGAGAGAAGCTTTGATGTGTTAAATTTAAAAAAAGCAAGAGGGCTGGGATTGTGGCTCAGTGGTAGAGCGCTTGCCCCTCATGCGTGAGGCACTGGGTTCGATCCTCAGCACCACATAAAAATAAGTAAAGATATTGTGGCCATCTACAACTAAAAAATATTTTTTAAAAAATTCTTTTAAAAAAATGCAAGAAACAAAATTAAAAAGACAGTAGGACTTAATCCAAAAAAAAGGGATAAAAGACTAAAATATAACAAAATGTTAACAGCAATATTTAGTTTTAAATGACAGATTTCATCTTTCTTTCTGCTGTTAAAGAATTTCTCTGTACTTTGCAAGTTTCCTGCAAGGAGGATGAACAAGGGAAAAATGATGATCCTTTCATGATCAAGGGGCAAATGAAAAAAGAGTAGGTAATTAAGACTGAGAATTAGTATTATATGTAGCTCATGTTCTTAAAACTCCTCAAAAAGGTATAAAACAGAAGTTAGTAAAATGTTCATATTGGCTTTTTTGGGTACCACTCTGGTATATTGTATGCAATTTTAATTCTTAGTAGAAAGCACAGTGTGTTTTGATGAAATTCACAGACATTGTGGGCTACCTCCCAAAAGAAACTCTTTTCCATGACGATTTGGACTCCTTAGTGCTCTCTAGCTCTTCCAGAGGTTCTCCTTGGTGGGATTCTTTAAAATACCGTTCTGTTTCACCTGTTTAAAACAGATTAAAAACAACAATATGAAAATAACCCAAGTTAATTTTTTTTTTCTATACAAGATGCCAGAAGGGATAAGTACAAGTGAGACAACCCCCAACCTAGGCTCCCATGACAGTGAAATCAGAAAGAATCAAATCCATTACCTGCAATGAGTTACTCAAGTAACAAAGAAACAAGAAACATGTTGCTTTCAAAGCAAGGCCTACCGTGCATACAACAATATTTTCTTTTTTAAGCAAGGTGGTAGGTTCACTTATCCTTCTTTACACTTCTCCATCTTTAAGGGATGTCTGAGGTAATCAGTTAAGATGGTGGGAAAAACATGATTCTATCAACCTACTTCAAGTTCCAAGACAACCATGCTTCATGTAAGAGTCAGACCATTTCATGATCTTTTTTTTAATATTTATTTTTAGTTATAGGTGGACAGAATATCTTTATTTTATTTTTATGTGGGGCTGAGGATCGAACCCAGTGCCTCCTGCATGCTAGCCAAGCACACTACCACTGCGCCATAACCCCAGCCCCTCATGATTTTTTTTTTAATATTTTTTTTTAGTTGTCAATGGACTTTGTTTATATGTGATGCTGAGAATCGAACCCAGTGCCTTATACATGGTAGGGAAGCACTCTACCACTGAGTCATAACCCCAGCCCTCACTGACCTTTGTTTCTCCAACCCAAAATACCCAATGAATACACACCAGCAGCACTAATTCACTAGGGTCTTGATTTCAGGAGTTTTGTGGGTGAAACCTGACTCAGATTTACTTTTCTGGATATTCTCATGCCCAATTCTAGACATTTCCTGTTCAAACATCCACCTCATTATTTTCTATTTCTGTATTCACCAAGCAACATTTTAATAACATTTGTCAACACAAATGTCTCACTGAGTTGCTTAGTGCCTCGCTGTTGCTGAGGCTGGCTTTGAACTTAGGATTCTCCTGTCTCAGCCTCCCAAAGTGCTGGGATTATAGGCATGAGCCACCACGCCCGGCTTAACAAAGGATTTAACAATATAGTTTCCACTCACCTAAAACAGAAACAATTAGAAATGTAAAATTAAATATATCAAGCATATTGTATTGGTGATTCTGCTTCCTAAGAAAAATAACCAAACAGATAAAAGGCAAAAGGGACACAACACAGTATGTAGACCAAAACAAATTTCTGTTCTTCCCGGGTGTTTTTTTTGGTGCTGGGGTTCAAATCCAGGGCCTCATCCACACTAAGTATGCACTCTACCACTGAACTCACCTGAGCCCCTCCATTCTTAAACTTACTTTTCTCATGAGATGTTTCACTGATGTGTTCTGTAAGATACTCCAGCAATCCATCAAATATTTCTAGGAGATTCCTGATAGATTCTTTGTCTCCTTTCACTATATTTTCTCCTGAACACAGAATATAAAGCTATTAAAAATTTTGACAAAAACAATTGAAAGCCTCGTAATCCATTTTAGGTTTTTATTTTGGTACTAGGAATTGAGCCCAGGGCACTTTACTACTGAGCTACATCCCCAGCCCTTTTGATTTTTTGAGATAGGGTCTTGCTAAATTATCTAGGCTGTCCTCAATTTTGTAATCCTTCTGCTTTAGCCTCCCAGCATTTAGATGCACAAGCACACCTACCTTGAAAGCCTCATAATCTTGAAATGGACATAACATTGTGAAAGAATATATGGATTATAAACTCAGAAGAAGCCAAGCACAAGCAAGCCTATAATCCTAGCACTTAGGGAGGCTGAGACAGGAGAATCACGAGTTCAAAGCCAGCCTCAGCAACAACGAGGCGCTAAGCAACTCAGTGAGATCCTGTCTCTCCCTCCATAAAACACAAAATAGGGCTGGGGATGTGGCTCAGTGGTCGAGTGCCCCTGAGTTCAATCTCCAGTACCAAAAACAAACAAAAAAACTCAGAAGAAATAAAATTATAAATATTTAAAACACCAATTTTCTGCTGTTCAGTTGCATCCAGAAAAATAAAGGTAGTAGGCTTGAATATGATGTCGAATAATTCACCAGTATATTTCTTTTTTTTTCCAAGAAGCAAAATAACTGGATTTAAGAAAACATCTTCTGCCAGGCGCAGTGGTGCATGCCTGTAATCTCAGTGGCTTGGGAGGCTAAAGCAGGAGGATAGTGATCAATGGCTTGGGAGGCTAAGGCAGGAGGATAGTGAGTTCAAGCCAGCCTCAGCAACTTAGCGAGGCCCTAAGCAACTCAATGAGACCCTGTCTCTAAATAAAATGTATAAAGAAGAGCTGGGGATGTGGCTCAGTGGTTAAGTGCCCCTGGGTTCAATCCCTGGTACCAAAAAATGAAAACAAACAAACAAAAAAACCAATCTTCTAGTAAGATTCATACCATAATATAAAGCAGCAAAGCAGAACTTTTTTAGGCTGGTGGGGGAAAAATGACAGAAGATAACACTTTAGGATCCTATTTCTACAGGTTGCTTTGTTCTAAAGATAATAGCAGAATAATACCAAAACAAAACAAAAAATTCAATGTTTTCATCAGGTATTCATGGTTCTTTTCCTGTTAACTTGTATACATATTGTATAGATCAAACCCTATTTCTGATTAAACCTCATCCATGGGGTTTGATCCCCAGCACTGCAAAAACAAACAAAAACACCCCAAAAAACCTCATTCAAGCTCTCTTTCTAAATCTATAAATCCTTTTTTTTTGGGGGGGGGGGGTCTGAGGCTTTAAACCAGGAGTGCTTTAGCACTAAGCTACATCCCCAGTACTTTTATTTTTTATTTTGAAACAGGGTGACCTGCTAAGTTGCTGAAGCTGGCCTCGAACTTGTGATCCTCCTTCCTCTTGCCTCAGCCTCCTGAGTCACAACTACAGTGCCTGGCTAAATTCCTTTTGAATCTCACCCCATCCTCAACCTCTCCAGTCTCTTCTCCTACCACATTCACATAATATTCAGAAGTTAATCTTTAAACAATTCCTAGCACAGTACTTGGCCCCTAATAGATTATATTAATAAATGTTAAGTTGAAATGTTGAATAAAAATAGATTGGCAAAAGCATGGATACTTGACACGTTTAATGTTACCTAAAATGGACTCCAATCAACGTCAGGTATGGATGGAACTTGTGATGCTCTGGTGATCCCTTTGGGATATCATGCCTAGCATTCTCATGAATTCAAACCAGAATGGGAGAGGCAGAGTAGAAATTTGATTTCTGAGAAAAACTGGTCACTCTTAACTTCAGCTATGAGGCAACAAATCTATACCAGAAATCTGATGTTTTATACCACTGCTAGTAAAAACATGCTGTGTTGGAACACTTTTTATGATTAAAATAATGAATGTGAAATCTTGTTTCTAAGCTCTGTGTTTTTCTGGTTTAAAATACATACATAGACCCCATGGGCATACTTAAGTCTTCTCAGTTTCCAGGATGGGGAGCATACTCTGCCAACCCAGCAACTAAGACTACTGCCAGAACGCAGTGCTTTGTGGTGGAAGAGAAACCACTTTACACACAACACAAGGAGTAAAAAGCTGCTCTGCAATCTACTGGAGGAGGTAAGCAGTTTGCAGTATTTCATGGGTGAGTGTCGTTTGTTAGGGGCAATTTCACAATAAAAAGTTCTACAGGGGCTGAGATTGTAGCTCAGCGGTAGAGCGCCTGCCTCGCATGCGTGAGGCCCTGGGTTCGATCCTCAGCACCACATACAAAGCAATAAAATAAAAACATTGTGTCCATCTACAACTAAAAAATATTTTTTAAAAAAGTTCTATAAACATATGTATGTTTATAATATTGCTACAGTATATTTTAAAATACAAATATCAGAAACTGTCCAAAGCACTCACGTGATTAAACAATTTCAAACTGCAAATGAACAGGGAAACTCTTGAGAACATTTCTCAAAATAAATTATCTCCAAATTAATTTACCACATTTACTCCCTTAGAACTGAACTTAAATACTTATGACAGTGTATCTCTGCAAAAATTTGTTCTTGTCAATATTAAATTAAGAAATGCACATTTCCTACCCTGATTAACATTTATCTTCTTTAACTAATGTCAAAAAATACATCAATAGTATGAGCCTTCTTTTTGTGACTGAAACATAGTTTCAAGTCCCTAAGATTCTCTTTGTTCATTAGCTTTATAATTTTTTTTTTTTTTTTTTTTTTTTTGGTACCAGGGATTGAACTCAAGGGCACTCAACCACTGAGCCACATCCTCAGCCCTATTTTTTTTTGTTTTATGTAGAGACAGGGTCTCACTGAGTTGCTTAGTGCCTCGCTGTTGCTGAGGCTGGCTTTGAACTCATGATTCTCCTGTCTCCGCCTCCCTAAGTGCTGGGATTATGGGCGTGCGCCACTGTGCCTGGCTTCATTAGCTTTAAATAATTTACTAGACTAATTCTTATACATCACTATTGACAAACATAAGGATTTATAAATATATTTGGTATGTTTGGTTTTGGAATACAACAAAGCATGCT
Source organism: Geosciurus inauris (assembly GCA_004024805.1). NCBI lineage: Eukaryota > Metazoa > Chordata > Mammalia > Rodentia > Sciuridae > Geosciurus > Geosciurus inauris. Next base: position 43,338 of record PVHX01013726.1, read on the forward strand.
TCATTTTATCTTAGAAAAAGTCTTAAAAACTGCTTATATTTTAAAAACCTTTTGAATATAGAATATGATACAAAATTCAAAAAATGCAAGAGAAATATGGTGAAAATCTGGGTTCCCTTTCCCATATCCCTGGAGTTCCCTTTGTTGGAAGCAATCATTATTAAAGTTTTTTTAAATCTATTTTTCTAGAGTCTTTCTGACTGCAATCAACTGAATATATCTGTATATATATTCTCCCCACTCTTGTTTTAACAAACTGTAGCATACTCTATACATTATAACTACATTGTATTTTTCTCATGATATACATTGGAGATTGTTCCCCTAAAACAAAACATAAAGAGCATTACCAATCATCTTTTAAGCCTACTGAGCAGTTCCCTGTTTGGGGCTATTATTATCTAAGCAGTCCCTATTAATTGGCATGTATGTGTTTCTATTTTTTAGCTACTATAAAGATACAGCATTGGTATGCTTTAATATAAAAAAACAAAAACACACATGAAATACATTTCAGATCCAGATCCATCATAAACGCAATATTCAAACCTCCTGAAAAGTTTTCATGTATGGTTGCCCTAACTGTATCAGTTGTCTTGGTTTAGTATTAGTTGTCTTGGTCTAGTCTTAGCTCCCTCATTTGGTTAATTAAACAATGTCTAAGGTTCTATCTAATATTATTTTACTAAAATGCATAATTATCTAATAAAACATACTAACCTGTTATGTGAGACAAGCTAACCTGCAGGTAATCCAAGGCCAATGAATCAATCACAGCTTGTACATTGTGGGCATCATCCTCTTGATTCTTGGGAATAGCTATGAGGTCTGCGGGGCAAGTCACGTTATTTTGCATCTATGAGGATCCAAGTTTTCATCTATTTGTCTCTAACCAGGCTTCTGAGTAAACTCAAATGCAACAAAAGTAAGCTATGCCTAAACTGCACAGCTTATAGGTGAAATAATAAAACCTGAATTCTATGAAGTAGTACCTTTTTTGTTGAATATTTAGTTTTCAACATTATTTAATTGGTTGATATTATATCCAACACATAAACATGTTCTACATACGTACCATATAAAAGAAGATGCAAAGGTACCCAAATTCAAGGAGATGCAAACAGTCTAATAAGGAAGGCAAGACATGAGCAGAGACTTTACAAAGAAATGGAGGCAGTAAGGAATCTATGGATAAGAATTCTGAGCTATGGGGCTGGGGTTGTGGCTCAGTGGTAGAGCGCTTGCTTGGCATGTGTGAGGCACTGGGTTCAATCCTCAGCACTACATATAAATAAATAAATAAGTAAATGTCCTTCAACAACTAGTAAAATATTTAAAAAAAAAAAAAAGAATTCTGAGCCATAACCAAGGACATAGCAAAATGTGACATCTCTTAAAGAAATGTGCAGCTGGGCACAGTGGTGCACGTCTTTAATCCCAGCACTTTGGGAGGCTGAGACAAGAGAATCACGAGTTTAAAGCCAGCCTCAGCAACGTGGGGGTGCTGAGCAACTCAGTGAGACCCTGTCTCTACATAAAACACAGAATAGGGCTGGGGAAGTGGCTCAGTGATTGAGTACCCTTGAGTTCAATCCCTGGCACCAAAAAAAAGAAAAGAAAGAAAAAAGAAAAAGAAATGTGCAAATCACAACTTAAAATATAAATTTACTGTCTTCTTAGTAAATTAGGTTCATAGAATAAACATCAATTCTTATCTGTAATACTGGTTAAGTAGCAGAACCCAACAAATTTCCAAGTCCCACTCTATTTTAGAAACTTTGAAGGTTTATTTACAGAAATAGTGTGACTTTCACAAGGCATTCAGTATGATTAGATTAAACAGGGCTGGCCATAAAACTGATTTTGATCAGGGCTATTATTATGAGAGGATCCCCTAAGATATTCATTAGGGTAAGAATGCTATCTTTGGATAGAAATAAGATGCAGACAGAAAAAAATAAAATTTTATAAGTAACAAGGGATCTAACTAAAGGCACTGGAAACTTCTGGCCTAAGATATAGACACAATTAGTTGTATCTTTCAGTAAACTTACCTGGCACTTTTTCTCCCAAAATGGATTGGTAAAGAGCAATAAAAACATTAGAATCACAATCTTCAAGTGTGTGTATCCTCAGGTGTATGTGACATTTGAAAAGAAGGTTATTGGCAATGGTTACCCACTCTGTTGGGGGAAAAGGAGAAAATCAGTCTTCACTAGAACTAGGAAAAGTCAAGCACACATTTAAAAAATCAACAACCCCCACAAAACAAACAATGAACTCTATACAAAATAAGGAATTTGTTATAGAATTTCAAAGACCCTCCTAGTCAAGATTTTTGAAAAGATGTATTAGGATGATTTCCAGAGTGCTATAATTTCAATGTAGTGCAAATTCAATTTTTACTGTTGCAACCCAAAATCTTCACTTATTTACTATTAGTTTTTATTTTGTAAAAGCTTTAAATAGGTGTTTTTACTTAAAAGGTATAACTAAACAGGACTATCACGTTATTAAAAAAAGTTTGGGAATGACAATCTCAAGTTACTAGAAACTAATTAATGGAGGCTGCTTAAAATTCCCAATAGCATTAGTTATGTTTTTACCCAATTAACTGGTGCAAGTCAGGGTCTCTCTAGTGCCCAAAGGGATGATGATTAATTTAGGCAGTTAAGAACTGGAATAACACCAATGCATCTGTTAGGTTTTGTTACATTTGACGTACATTAAAGAAAAGAATACATTAAAAAATCCCTAAACTCAGAACTAGCATCTTAACAATACTGTTGAAGTTCTTTGTGGGCTGTACCCCATTCCTGCCCTTCCCCAATGTTGGGATTACCAAGGTTAAGGACTTATCTACTAAAGATAATGTAGAAAGCTTGAAACATTGGTTCGCTGAAATTACGGTGATTAAAGGGAAAGCACTTTAGTATTAGATGCATCTCCGGTAAGTTATGGACGCATGTTTTGGAAGCAAATAAGTCTGTGTATCTTCCATACACCCACTTCCCTCCTTGTGCCCATTTCTCACAGCTGACCAAACCTTGACAACCGTTTTGTACGCTGTCCTGGAGAAAAGGACGAAGCGTCCTAGACAACCAAATCAATTCGCTTTTCAAAAGCGATGCCAGACAAACCCGTAATTCCAGGGGGCACTAAACAACCACCACCACCCCACTATTTTACTTTGGAAAGGGCATCGACTTATCTTAAAAAAGTGTCATGCCTCTCAGGATCAATATAAGTGTAAGTTCGGCCTCAGTCCCCACAATGCAAGAGCGGAGAACACACTGACAGTGGCTGGACATTCCAGACAAATCCAAGTCCGGGAGAGATCCTTCTGACTGCTCTTTAGCAGCCAGGATGCGGGTGTCCTACTAGCCTCACCCCAAAGCCCCTCTTTCACAACCCACGTCGCTGTCTGACTGCCTTGAAGCACAGAAGTAGCAAAGGCTGAGACCCTTATCCAGAGAACCCCCGAGCGCGACCATGTGCCGTACAGTCATGAGCTTCGCCAGCACCCAGATCCAGTTCTGGGCCTCCACAGGCCGTCAGGAAGTTGGACAGGTGAAGTCCACACACCAGGGCTCCAGGCCGAGACTCACCAGCCTCTGAGCCAGACATGTCGCGGAGACAGGTCGCCGCCGGACTTCGAGGCGGGCTCGCGGGCGACGGCGTCCTGTTAGGGCCGCACCGCGCAGACCCAGCGCGAATAGGACCGGGTACGGACCACACCTCGGGGAAGGAGGGGTGAATAAGGGAGGGACGTTAAAACGGCTCCTCGCCGCTGATTGGTCATTACAGGAGCACTTCCTTTCGCAGCACGCGACTAGGCGGCAGTTTGCGGGCTCTAGAAACCATTCCCCGCGGGCAAGATCCCGCTAAAGGGTTCTCAGGGAGCCGGGCTGGGCAGGCCAGGTCACCCAGTAGCCCTGGCCCGTCTCCCGTGGGCATCAGAACTGTACTTCCGGTGAGCTGTTAGTTTGTGTTCCTCCGCCGACGACAACTGAGGAAGTAGTGCGGCCCGCTCGCCCCATGGGGGCAGTCACGTGACAATGTCAGGCTCCGCCTTCTCGCCTCTTTTGGTTATGGGCGTGGGGGCTCTTGAGGAGACGTAAACATCACCAAGTGGGGCGAGTGGGTTGGCTTGTGCTGGCCTTTTTATCGCCTGGCTGGGCCTGGAAAAGGGCAGGGTAGCTTGCTTGAGGTGTGGAAAGACAAGAAAAAGGTGAAGTTAAGAGACTGAAAGATGAGGCATCCCAATGATAGATGGGCCCAGACGTGAAAGGGGCGAAAATCGGGCGACTGTGAGGGAGCGGCCGCGGGGGGAGGGGTGAGAACATGGCGGATTCCGGAACGCCCGCGGGCGTTGCGGCCTTTGCGCGGGGGGCGGGGTGATTAGGTCATAGAGCGGCTCCCAGCATCCTTTGCGGTGGAGGAGGCGGTCCAGACTATAAAACCGGCTGCCGGGACGCGGCCGGCACCTCATTCATTTCCACCGGTCTCTGGTCGTTTAGCTCTAGTTGTTGTCATCGCGGTTCCTCCGCCGCTGCCGCCCCCGCAAGGCTTCGTCGTAGCCGAAGCCACTAACAGCGACTCGTCGCACCCGATTCTCTTCACTTCGTTCCCCGCCAACCGCAACCATTGACGCCATGTCGGGTTATTCGAGTGACCGAGACCGCGGCCGGGATCGAGGGTGAGTGTGGGAACTGACCTGTCAGGCCCGGCGAGTGGGGGATGGGAGAGCGGGTGAGGGGGGCGGCGCGCGGGGGCGGCGCGGTGGGAACTCGGCCTTTTCAGCCTATCTAGGGCCTCAATCGAAGGTTTGCGCCATTTTGATATTCAGGTAAAAGCCGTTAGAAGAGATTTGCCAGTTAATGATCCTCAAGATGTTTTTTTGCTGGGGGCTGGGCAGGGAGCCGTCGGGGCCTGATTTAGCAGCTGTTGGGGGAAACCAGAGGCTCGTTCTGCGAGGGGAGGAAGGCGCGACGCTTCGAGGCCGAGGCGCAGCCTTTCATGAGGGGTTTTAGAGGCGCCGGGTATTGTGTGGGAAGTTGGGCCGCTTCCGAGGCCATCGGTGAGCGGGAGGGTGGCTGGCGCGGGGGAATCGGCCATGTGGCCGAGCCGCGGACACAAAATGCCGGCCGCGGACATGGCGGCGGCGCCTTTGTTACCCCGCCCGGCGGAGGAGCTCAAAATGGCAGCGTCGAGAAAATGTGGCGCAGAGAGAAATGCGAGACAAAGGGGGAAGCGCCGCCCCAGCGGGAACGCCGCCCGGCCGGCTCCGCCCGGGCCGGGACTCCTCCCCCGGTCGTCGCCGGCTCCTCCTCCTCTTTTTCCTCGCGTTATATAATTTTGCTACCTTGATCTGGAGCTCTTTGGCCGGGTTCCCCCAATTCGATTTGCCTGCATGAGTGCCCCCGAGAACACCCTCCTCGTTTGGCTGCTTTCAGTGCCAGTGCTGTCCCGTTATCTGTTAACACCAAAGCTGCTTTGCTCGAAAACAGCCGTAAAATAACGTTGTTAAGCTGCTTCCTTCTTCTCTTGGCTCCTACTTAATTCCTAAGCTCGTGGGAAAGACTAATAGTAGATAAACGCTGTTGTCTATCCTTGTAATCTGGTCTACCTTTTGGGCACCCAGTTTCTGACCTGGTAAAAATCCCAGGCTGTTTGGCCTCAATAGTGTGTACTTGGGACTGCAGGAGAATGAGACGTACGATGCTAATTGTGGCTGTCAAGAGAATGACTTATTTCTAAGGAGAGGTGATGGGCCTATCTGTAAGGACTTGGGTTGTGTATTTGTGGAAGTCCACGTTAGCCGATGTCAAGGGATGGTAAATGAATGTGTATACGAACCTGTGGATGTATGGAAATGTAAATAATTTTTTTTTCCAAATTTCAGGTTTGGTGCACCTCGATTTGGAGGGAGTAGGGCAGGGCCCCTATCTGGAAAGAAGTTTGGAAATCCTGGGGAGAAACTAGTTAAAAAGAAGTGGAATCTTGATGAGTTGCCCAAATTTGAGAAGAATTTTTATCAGGAACACCCTGATTTGGCTAGGCGCACAGCAGTGAGTAATTACTTATGGTTTCTAGTAAATCAGAATTTGATAGGTACCTTGAAAATAGCTCCACTTTTGGGAGAATTAATTCTTTGACTTGGGGAAGAGGTATGACTTGGAAACAGGTGGCTTTGAATTTTTCTACTTAAAATGGGTGGGTATAATAGAACAGATGGTTTAATGCTGTACAGGGTTTTCATATGTGGATATAGTTCATTTAATCAGTTGAGGGTTTTTTTGTTTTTTTTGGTTTTTTTTTTTTTGGTGGTGGTTTAGTTAGAATCTAATCTCTTAATTTGTCTTGTAGCAAGAAGTAGAGACATACAGAAGAAGCAAGGAAATTACAGTTAGAGGTCACAACTGTCCAAAGCCAGTTCTGAATTTCTATGAAGCAAACTTCCCTGGTAAGTGCTAGTTTTCAGTCACCACCCCCTCTCCTGTTCCCTACTTTTTCTCTTGGCCTTCAAGTTTTTTACTAAAATGATTTTATTGATGACAGCAAACGTCATGGATGTGATTGCAAGGCAAAACTTCACGGAACCCACCGCAATTCAAGCTCAGGGATGGCCAGTTGCCCTAAGTGGGTTGGATATGGTTGGAGTAGCACAGACTGGATCTGGAAAGACATTGTCTGTAAGTTTGGGTTGAGTTACATTTTAACTTTTGGGTTAACTAGATGAAAAATACCAAAGAAGATGCAGTGAAAGGGAAAATTGCATTTTAACATAAATCTCTTGTGTGCCTTCCTTTCCAATAGTATTTGTTGCCTGCCATCGTCCACATCAATCATCAGCCATTCCTAGAGAGAGGTGATGGGCCTATTGTAAGTATATTTTTAAAATATTTGGCCAGAGGGATACTGTGGAGCTGTGTAGGCTATGTAGCAAATGATTTAATATTTGTCATGCTTCTATATAGAGATGTTTGTTTTTGTCCGATTTAGCTAGAGTTCACCTTGAGTATTATACACCATAAATAATCTACCAGTGTAAATTTACCAATTTAGAGCTAGTATCCACCTGGTTAAATCCCTAGTACACTTTTCCCTATCCAGGAAAACTTCACAAACAAAAACTAGTATCTTTAAGTCTGCTGAAAAATCTATTCCTTTTTCTTTAGTGCTTGGTGCTGGCACCAACTCGGGAACTGGCCCAGCAAGTGCAGCAGGTAGCTGCTGAATACTGCAGAGCTTGTCGCTTGAAGTCTACTTGCATCTATGGTGGTGCTCCCAAGGGACCACAGATACGTGATTTGGAGAGAGGCATGTAATTTAAAACGTTCTCTTCATCCCTAACAGTGACGTAAGTTCTAGTTATTATAGTTACATTTATCCATTTAATTGAAGGTGTGGAAATCTGTATTGCAACACCTGGAAGACTGATTGACTTTTTAGAATGTGGGAAAACCAATCTGAGAAGAACAACCTACCTTGTCCTTGATGAAGCGGACAGGATGCTTGATATGGGCTTTGAACCCCAAATAAGGAAGATTGTGGATCAGATAAGAGTAAGCACCCTTGTATATGTTGCCTTTCAAACTCAATTCTAAATTCTTTTAAGTATACAATTTCATCTCTTCTCACTCATCTTTCAGCCTGATAGGCAAACCCTAATGTGGAGTGCAACTTGGCCTAAAGAAGTAAGGCAACTTGCTGAAGATTTCCTGAAAGACTATATTCATATAAATATTGGTGCACTAGAACTAAGTGCAAACCATAACATTCTTCAGATTGTGGATGTATGTCATGACGTAGAAAAGGATGAAAAGTGAGTATTTTATGTTCAATTAGCTCTTTTTAAAAATCTTGGTCATACAGTGATGGAATCATTGTTTCATAGGTCCTCTTTTAAAAGTTGATAATCTCAAACATTTAATTTAAAATTATTCTTGCATCCTTTAGATAATTGGCTAATGAGCATTTATAACATTCCTATAGGAAAAGGAAACTAATGCATCCCATGGATTTAAAGGACCAAGGGCAGAATTGCCTAAGAGGTTTTGATGTTTCCTTTTTGATTTATGTACATTGAACTTAAATGTCACACAGAACATAAATGTATGTACCTATCATTGAGGATCTTCTAAAACTCAACAATTTTTTCTTTATGTCCAGACTTATTCGCCTGATGGAAGAGATCATGAGTGAGAAGGAGAATAAAACCATTGTTTTTGTTGAAACCAAAAGAAGATGTGATGAGCTTACTAGAAAAATGAGGAGAGATGGGTATGTGGGCTTTCTCAGTTGAAACAAATTTAGGAAAAAGCAAGCAGTAAATCTTGTTTGATTTATGGGGATCATGTGATAGGTAAAATTATATCACATTTCTGGTGAAATTGAAAGAGGCCTGCTACCAGAAATGGTAGAATCTCTCAGGTTTTCAATGTTGGTCTGCTAATGTAGCTTTTTAATCTAGGTGGCCTGCCATGGGTATCCATGGTGACAAGAGTCAACAGGAACGTGACTGGGTTCTAAATGGTATGTATATAAAATATAGAAATTTTATTTCTTTTTATTTTTTTTTATTTTTTTTTGCTCAGATTAATGGTCACATATATATATACCTTCCTTTGTAGAATTCAAACACGGAAAAGCTCCTATTCTGATTGCTACAGATGTGGCCTCCAGAGGGCTAGGTTAGTACAAACTCGCATTCATGGCTTGGTTTCCCAGAAGATCTCCATGTAGTTTTTTTAAAGAAAGTTTATTGCTTTCTTTAACCTCTGCATTTTTTCTAAGTTTTTTTCACATAAAGGTGCAGTCTTTGTGGCAAGGCCTAGGCATGACAATCGGAGGACTCGAGGGGGATGGAGGACTAGTGATCGGCTGGCTGCTTCCAGTCGATTAGAGAGGTGAAAAGCTGAAAGTGTGCCAGTAATCTTCAAAGGGCAGAACATACCACCTCTGCCCCATAAACTGTTCTCTCCGGGGGAAAAAAATGGAAGTTACCCTCACAGTTCACTGCCGTGGTATTTCTTCTGTCCCATGCTTTGCATGATTGCCATGGTACAGCATTGTTTCAAACTGTTTACTGTGATCTGTGGGTCTTTGAGTTTCAGTGAGTTTGCTGAAATGTCGAAGAAATATTTCCAAACTTCAATGTTCAGTGAAATTTTTGTTCAAGTTTGAAATGGAGAGAGCAGCTTTAAAAGGTACTAAGCCTTTTACAAATTGGTGAGTACTGGCACATGAGACCTAGAGCAGGAGCAACTTCTCACACTTAGTCAGTGGGAAAAGAAAGCAGTGCTTTGAAAGTTCCTCCCTCACCTACACAGTAGTCGTCATGTCGAGACCTGCCAGAGAGAGACACATTCTCAAGTGAATCCTGGCTTCTTGGAAGCGCTTGCCTAGACGAGACACAGTGCATAAAAACAACTTTTGGGGGACAGGTATGTTTTTCTTGCAGCTGCAGTTGTAAGGTCTTGGCAAGACAAGCAGTGTGGCCAGAATTTTGAACTTTCTGATGAGTGTGTAATGCAAAGGACCTTGTACGTTTTTGTTCAAAGGTCCTCAAAATGAGCACATGAAGAGGTTGCTGTGAAACTATAAGTGGCCCTACTGCGCAGAAGCATTCAGATGTCACTTGATGATCTGTAAGGGGACTTGCTGATTTGGGAATGTGCTAGGGAGAATACATATTCCTTTCAACAGGTGCTATCACTTGGGTGGGCGATGACCTATACAGATGACATGTGCTTTTTTTTTTTTTTTTTTTTTTTTTTTTTTTCAACCTCGATGGTATTCCTACAGGGAATGGATAACCATTTTAACTGTATTTTTTGCAGCCCGTACCTTCTTGGGAATACAATTGTCTAACTTTTTATTTTTGGTCTGGCTGTTGTGGTGTGCAAAACTCCGTACATTGCTATTTTGCCACACTGCAACACCTTACAGATGTGGAAGATGTGAAATTTGTCATCAATTATGACTACCCTAACTCCTCAGAGGATTATATTCATCGAATTGGAAGAACTGCTCGCAGTACCAAAACAGGCACAGCATACACTTTCTTTACACCTAATAACATAAAGCAAGTGAGCGACCTTATCTCTGTGCTTCGTGAAGCTAATCAAGCAATTAATCCCAAGTTG
>PVHX01013727.1:0-53442 GCA_004024805.1 Geosciurus inauris
TTAGATGTGTGTATTTTAAAAGTCGAGTGTGAATCAAGTCTTTTTAGGGAATTAGCTTTGTAAAGAATTTTTTTTTAATGCTACTGGCAATTGAACTCAGGGGCATTTAATTACTGAGCCACATCCCCCAGCACTCTGTGTTTTTATTTTGGAATAGAGTCTTTCTAAGTCACTGAGGCTGGCCTCAAACTTGGAATCTTCCTACCTCAGCTTCCCAAGTCACTGGGATTCTAGGTGAATGGCACTGTCCCTGGACACACAAAGGATCTTAAATACATTTTTGTATAAAATGAACACTACCTCAATTATTTATTTCTAGTTTATATTTTTATATTGGATTTTTATAACATTGTTTCTAATTTTGATTATACCAAAGTCATTAGGAAAATGTGAAAAAATATAACTTTTTATGAATGTAGTTTTATTTTGGTATTAAGAACTGACCTAGGAACACTTTACCACTGAGCTACATCCCCAGCCCTTTGTATTTTTTATTTTGAGGCAGAATCTCAGTAAATTGTTTAGGGCCTCACTAAGTTGCTGAGACTGGACTTGAACTGATCCTACTAACTCAGCCTCCTTTTGGCTCTATGTGTAACATTTTAAAAGAAATTTGGATGATACTGTATACAGTTTTATTTTTTGGGGGGGCTACTGGGGATTGAATTCAGGGGTACTCGACCACTGAGCCACATCCTCAGCTCTATTTTGTGTTTTATGTAGAGACAGGGTCTCACTGAGTTGCTTAGCGCCTCGCCATTGCTGAGGCTGGCTTTGAACTCGCGATCCTCCTGTCTCAGTCTCCCAAAATGCAAGGATTACAGGCGTGCGACACCGCACCTGGCTCAGTTTTACAATTTTTAATCAGTGTTTTGTCATGAATATCACTAAGTTTTCTTTAAAAACATTGCTTTTAGGGCTAGAACTGTAGCTTATTGGTAATGCCTCGTGTGTGCAAGGCCCTGGGCTCACTCACCAGCACCACAAAAAACAAAAAATACTTTGCTTTTAGAAGCTTCATAGAAGTGTGCTGGGCACTGAGGCACACACCCATCATCCTAGGAACTTGGAAGGCTGAGCGGGAGGATTGAAAGTTTGAGGCCAGCCTCAACAACTTTGCAACTTAGTGAGACCCTGTCTCAAAATAAAAAATAAAAAGGGCTGGGGTTGTGGCTCAGTGGTTCAGCGCCCCTGCGTTAAATCCCCAGTGCCCCCCCAAAAAAAGCTTCATAAAAGGTTATGATTAGCATTTATCCTAGATGCTTAGTTTGTTGCTTCCTGTTTTGTTTTGTTTTTTTGGACTGGGGATGGAACCCACAGTTGCTCTATGACTGAACCACATCCCCAGCCCTTTTTAATTTAGAGACAGGTTCTTGCTAAGTTTCTGAAGCTAGCCTTGAACTTTGCATCCTCCTGCCTCTGCCTCCCGAGTTGCTGGGATTGTTGGTGTGCGCCTGGACGCCCTCATTAGCTGTTTCCTTATGGTGGGTGACAGAACATGGCCTCAGAGCTCTACGGAGGCTGTGAGTCCTTGACACGTACCGTGGAGTTGCCAGGTTGGAAAGGGTGTTCCGGTTCGTGTCCCCTGGCAGTGCCATGCTGAATGGTGTCCTGTCGACTGTGGATCACAGCCTCGCTGACTGGCTTTGTGGTGTCTGCAGCTGATTGCCGCGACGACATGACGTGTGTGAAGGAGGAGATCTTCGGACCTGTTATGTCCATCCTGCCCTTTGACACCGAAGCCGAGGTTCTGGAACGAGCCAACGACACCACCTTTGGACTAGCAGCTGGCGTCTTCACGAGGTGTGTGCCGACGCCGTGCAGCCTGCGGGGAGCCTGGAGGGGGACTGCCCATTGCCCGCGTTGGGCAGCACTTTGTTTGCTTCAGAAGATGCCCAGGCAGTGGCCGGCGGCGGCCCGTGGGGTCCGTCGGTTCAGATGGAGTTCTAGGCTTCGTTGATGAAAGCTCTGTCCTCTTTGGTTTTATTCATTGAATAAAACCTTTAAGGTCGGGGCTGGGATTGTAGCTCAGTGGTAGAGCGCTTGCCTCGCATGCGTGAGGCCCTGGGTTCGATCCTCAGCACCACATACAGAGCAATAAAATAAAGACACTGTGTCCATCTACAACTAGAAAAATATTTAAAAAAAAAAAAACACCTTTAAGGTCCTGATCTGTGTAAAGCGTTCAGTTAGGTGTTTTTAGACCCTGACGCATGTGACCGCTGGGCAGTATCCCTCCCACACGGCTCTGGTGGCATTTCCGCAGTTCTGGCTGGAAGGCACTGCAGCTCGCCCGGGGGTCTTTGCGCTGTGGATACCCAGGATGCTGTTCCCGTCTTAACCATCCTAAGTAGTCTTGTGACTGCTTTCTGCCCGTCAGTTTTAACTGCTGTGAGAGATGTAAAGATTGGGACCCAAATGTCTTTGAAAACTTGTGCAGGTTTCTTGTGACTCTGGAAGCTGATTCGTCCTTGGTGTTAGGAACGCCGTTTTCTGAGGCTGCTTGTCTGCTGTCACCCACGCTCAGCATTGGGTGGTGTCATGGTTGGGAGCCTGGAAGGAAAGCACGTCCCCCTTCAGGCCTGACGAAGTAGCTTCCTTTGAGCTGTGAGGAAAAGGCCGGCTCTGCCTTCCTGACGTGTGCCTGAGCGGCTACCAGCCCCTGCTTTGTAGCTGTGGTGAGGGCCCAGGCATGTGGCCCTGGTGGCTCTGCCCACTGCTCAGCAGCCTCACGGGGTAGCCACTCCCCAGGCTGTCAGTGTGCCCAGCTGTGCGCCCACCACCGCGTGAGTCCAGGCCGCCCGGCAGGAGCTGCCTTCCTGGTGGCAGTCGCAACCACTGCATGTGCGTGGGACTGTGCGACGGAGTCGGGGACTGCCGGTTTGCACGCGAGTGTCTCCCGCTGGCCGTGGCTGACGCGTGGACCCTGAATTCCGCTCCGCGTGCTGCCCCGCCTGTGGCTGATCCTCGGTGGCCAGTCGCTGGGCTGTTCTGCCTCCCAGCTGGTAGGAATGCTGCTGGGTGCGCCCTGGCCCCGTGCTTGGCGGCGAGCCTGTTGGGCATGTGGTTCCGAGGCCTGCCTGCCGCCCTCCAGAGGAAGGGCACTGTTTAGTCCCACGGATGATGCACGAAGCTCCCAGTTCTCTGCACCGTCGTCAGCTCTTGTCTGTCCTGCGTTCAGCCGTCCCCTGGGTGTGAAGTGGTGTCTGGCCATCTTGATTTGCGCATCTGGGTTTGCTCTTCACCGCCAGGCTCATCTGCAGCACGCATCTTTATTTTGACAAAGTCGGCTCTGTTTTTTTCTTTTGTCGTGACTTGGTGTCATATCCATGTGGCTTTGTGTGACCTGCTCCTGCGTGTGCTCTGATGTCCCATCTGTGACCTGGGTGAATGGGCTCCCGTGTGAGCGAGGGGCCACCTCCCCTCTGCATGCAGCCCTCCCGACCCAGTTTTCCTCAGGGACTTGCTCTGGTACTGCAGTTGTTTGCTTTATAGATGTCTCTAGGACAAAACTGTAAATTCTTGATTTCTGCCTGTTTTGCCTTGTCCACGAAAGGTTTTAAAACATTTTGAAAAAAGAAAAATTTGGCAAGACGTTGGGACCCTTAGAACCAGCGATTGACTTTCCCTGTCATGCAGCAGCACGAGACGTGGTACTAACCAGCACTTCCTCTTGGCAGTGACATCCAGCGGGCTCACAGAGTGGCGGCGGAGCTGCAGGCTGGATCGTGCTTCATAAACAACTACAACGTCAGCCCCGTGGAGTTGCCCTTCGGCGGCTACAAGCAGTCAGGTGAGCTGCTGATCTGGGAAGGGCAGGACCTGCAGGTGTGCCCACGGCACTCATCTTTGCAGACCAGGCTTCCTTGACCTGTCTGTTCAGTGGGTCACCGAGGAGTATTGAGATTCCTGGCCTTCCCCAGCCCTCGGCATCTCTGCGAGCAGAGGCCAGGCATCTCCAGGAGGCTCTGTTGTGTAGCCTGGCTTAAGAACACCTCGGAGAGGTTTGCCGTGTGGGCAGAGTTACTTTTCCTTGCACTGCGATGCTGGGAACCTGAACCCTCCTCCAGGTCTGCCATTGTGGGTTCAGGCCAAGTGCCTCTGAAGTAACACTCCAGGAAGTTCACAAAAACCTCTCACCTAGCCATTCAGCAACCAGCTGTAGTGATTTCCATCCTGCTCCAGGGCTGTGGAATGGCTCCCAAGCCTGAGAGATGCTGAGGCCTTGGGCATCCTGGGGTGCGAGGCTGCAGGAGTACAGCCATTGCTTTGAGCTTCTTTACTTGGAGATTGTTGCCTGTAAATACTTCTTAATTTCCCATACTCCTCTTCATTTAGACTGAAGGTTGGCTTGGGCTTTGCCCAGGTGCCATTCTAAGAGTCTGAGCCTGGTTTGTGGCGCATGTTCATGGCCGCTGCTGTGTTGGCGAATGTTGACCCATGACCACTGATGAGCTAGGTGTGGACCGACTCTTGTTGGTGTTTAGTTTAGTATCATCCTGGCTTTCCCTGATCATGCTCCACTGACCCCCATTGTCCCCAAGGGACAGCAGAGGATCCGCACACCAGCTACAAGGGCAAGCCGGAGGCCAGTGCTGTTGGATGAACCAGACCCTTGGCACAGGAAGATCTGCTTGGGGTCTGTAGACCTCAGGCCTTCCGGTCCGAGGCCAGGGTTTGCTTGCTTTGCCCTAGGCACGCCTTGGGGAATGAGAAAGCAAGTGGGATCTGCAGAGCAGTGCTGGTCTCACCAGCCATGTGCTCATAGAACGCAGAGGACGCAGGACAGCTGGGACTTGCCGGGACCTTTGTGTGTGGCATCCTGTGAATGGTGCTCATGGAAGCATGCATTTTTTGAGGGGCGGGGTACTGGGGATTGAACTCGGGGGCACTCGACCACTGAGCCACATCCCCAGCCCTATTTTGTGTTTTATGTAGAGACAGGGTCTCACTGAGTTGCTTAGTGCCTCGCCATTGCTGAGGCTGGCTTTGAACTCGCGATTCTCCTGTCTCAGCCTCCCAGAGTGCTGGGATTACAGGTGTGTGCCACCGCACCCGGCTGAAGCATGCATTTTGGGGGGACCTGGTCCTTGCCTGTCCATTTAGAGCATTGTGGAAAAGAAAGGACAGACATGGGGTGCTATCCTTTGAACACAGTAACCTTATCTGCAAGGGACTGGGCAGTGTCTTGTACTCGGAGTCACCAGAGGAACCTGAAGGGGCCCCTTCCCACGTGAGTGAGCAGGGTAGAAACAGCAGGTTCTCACAGATTTGCCACATGAGAGGCTGATACACCTGCTGTATGGAGTTAAGTTTTAAGTCGGTTCCTTTCAAGGCAACAGGTTGTTGTGGAGACTGCTTTAACATTTTTAGCAGGTTTTCTTAATAAAAAAGTCTGAACATTTATGGACCTTTACCTGAATAGTGGGCACCCAGCATTAAGATTCCTGTTGTTGGGCGGGATTGTGGCTGAGCAGCAGAGCACTTGCCCAGCATGTGTAAGGCACCGGGTTCAGTCTTCAGCACAACATAAAAGTAAGTAAAGGTTTTGTGTCCATCTACAACTAGAAAAATATTTATTTTAAAAAAAGATTCTTATTGGTGAGATACAGACCTGTGCATTTTCCTGTCCTTGTCCCCAAAGATCCATGGTCCTGCCTCCATCCTTAGAGCTGTGGCTGATCCGTGGGTTGAGGATGTCAGCCCCAGACGTCAAGTCCCAAGTCCCCTGCCCCCAGGGGACTGTGTGTGGCCTTTCAGACAGTCAGTGATGGCTCATCCTGGCCTCTGCTCTTGCTTTCAGGATTTGGCAGGGAGAACGGCCGGGTGACAATCGAGTATTACTCACAGCTGAAGACTGTGTACGTGGAGATGGGCAATGTGGAAAGTGCTTTTTGAAGAGCCACCGTGAAGGCTGTCCGTCTGCCTGTGGGCTGCCGTGGCACAGGCAGTGTAACCGAGACCTTCCTCTCTCCACAACCCACAGCCTCCCCCCCAGGTGAGCTGCTATAGCTGCACCCGCCCCCTGAATCCACCCCACGCCCAGACTCTGGGTCCTCCGGGAAGGAGGATGCACGTTATTCTTCACCGTTCACTCACATTTCTAATCGAAAATGCGTTATTCGTGCCACTTAGACACTAATCCAGAAAGTTTTGATTTTCTTCAAAGCAAATTTCTGTGAAATCTTTAAAAGCCAGCAGCACACTCCCAGAGAACGGGGAGAGGTCCAGAAATGGACCCCGCGCGTTCCCCACAAACAGCATTGGTCCTCTGGCTGGGGACCGTGTTCCTTGGTGGGTTCCCAGTGGGGTCAGTAGAGGCGACACCTCTGTGTTAGTTTACTCCTGTCCCTGGTCATTCCATTGAGGAGGCTGATGACCAGGATGCGGGGGCTCAGATTCTGAGGCTGGCAGCTTGGGGGGCGTGTGCTGGATGCCATTCTGCAGGCCAGAGGGAAGCCTGGTCTGGAGCTGCAGCTCTGCTCTCAGCACGCGCGCCTTCCCGCGTGTCCCCTCCACGTGCTGCAGCACAACAGTGAAATTAAAGTGTATCTGCTGTTGGTCCTTGTGCTTTGCTTTGGACTCCACACCTCCTGAGGGGCACTGGGACGGGAAGCGCAGGGGCAGGCCGAGCTGCTGCGAGCCACTCCCACGGCTGTGTGCTTCCTGCTGCCATAGCAGAGGTGTCCTGGAGCCCATGTCTTCCTGCCTGTTTCCAGGAGTCAGGCACGGAGATGAGGACAGGTGCTCGCTGCTGGGCTGGATCTGACTGCGTGCTGGGACGGGCACATACTACTCTGTTTGCACAGAGTCCCCCACCGAGTCCTGGAATCCCTGCAGCATAGGCATAGGGCTGCCTGGGAAGGACATGTTCCTGGAGGCCCTAGGAGCACAGCAGGGGCGGGGCAGTGTTGGAGGCCTGGTCCCTGCTGCTGGCCCTCTTGTTTAGTACACTTGGAACAAGCCGGACCTGCAGGGGGAGGAACAGGTGAAGTCCTGCTCCCAGGCGTGAGTGAGTAGTGGGTACAGGCCAGGTGGAGGCTCCAGGCCCTTTGCTTCCTGTGCCCGTCCCTGGCTTCTATGCCTGCTGCCACACGCTACCACATACACAGTGTGGTGGAGCCACACTGGTGGCTTCACGCACCACCAGTGTGTCATCTTTCAGCTCTGGTGGTTGGTTCAGAATGGTCTCACTGCTGGAAACCGAGTTGTCAGTGGGGCTGCCCTCCCTCCGGAGGCTTTGGGAGGCTCTCCAGGGTTAGGACGTAGAATGTCCCCCACAGGGGCATGTGTTAAAGGGGTGGTCCCCAGGGAGGCGGTGGCACTTCCGGGGGTGAGTCTGGTAGAGGTCCTTAGGTCACAGGGTGTGCTCAGGCCATCTGGGGAGCTGGTCACTCCCTCTTCTGCCTCCCTGATGGAGGAGTGGCTGTACGCCACCACCCTCTCTGCTGGGATGAGCTGCTTTGGCAAACGCCCAGGGCAGGGCGGCCATCCCCTCGGGGCCTGGGCCTCCACACCCTGCAGAGATTCATGGCTTTCACATCTGTGGATTAAACACACGAAAATCGGAAACTGCATGTGTGGCTGGGGCTGCAGTGCTTGCCTGCATGTGCAGGGCCCTGGGTTTAGTCCCAGCACCTCACAAACCTGCGTCTCCACCGAACACGCACAGATGGTTTCCTTGGTCATGGTCCATAAACACCACGGCGTGAGGTTGGCTCACACAGTGCTTGCGTGGTCTGAGGGGACGTGGGTACAGGAGGAAATGCGCAGGTCGTAGGAGATGCCTGTACTGTGCTCTTGGCTGAGGGCACCGGCGCCTGTGGACACCGGGTGCCCTGCGGTGAGCATCTGCAGCACCAGGGAGACTCGGAAGTCGCCCAGAGGCTAGGTCTTCCTCTGCAGGAAGAAGCCACTGCATCCAGCTCAACTTTTCCTGGGGCCGTCTTTCCTCCACCTCTATTTTGATTCACCTTGAGAATTAAGGAGCAGGAAGTACCCCTCCCTTGCTTCCCATCTAGTCCCCCTCCCAGAGGTCAGTGCTGTTAACAGTAGGGGCATATCTTTCTCAGGCTCTGTGAGAGCATTCTTGCGTGCATGGCTACTTTCTGTTTACCAGAACCAGCTGGACTCTGGTTTCTGAGAGAAGCCACAGGTGCTGACCGTTCCCTGAGCTCCCGTGTTCTCCTGGTCTGAGCTTGCTTTGCAGCCTGAGCATCTTCCACACCTGGGTCTGCAGTTCCACGCCTCCCAGGCCCCTCGGGGGGTAGGAAAGATATATAAGCCCAGAGTGCTGAGATAAACGAGCTTCCAGCTTCTTTTCCTTCAGAATCGTTGTTGTGTGTTTCTTTCATCCGCGGCTCCCTCCCCGGCTCGGGTTCACTTTGGTCCGGTGCAGGCGCTGGCAAGGCTCTTAAAGGGATAACAGCCAACTGACCTTGGAGCCCGATAGGCCACACATTCCTGGTTCAGACTCATGCTTTCATGCATTTTAACATTTCTTTGACAGATTCCTGTTCAATGTGTTGGTAGAGTCTTTTGAATTGTATTAATGCAAGAGAGGAGGACGACGCTCCCTTGGCTTACTCCTTCACAGTGCACCAGGACCTGGGCCGCCTGGCCAGGCTGTGTAGGTGGAGTCTCTAGCTTGTGCTCCTCTTCCGCACACGGGACAGCCCTGGGCCGGCCTTTCTCTGCCCTGCTTTCACTTTTACTTTTGAAGGGATATCTTGCATAATGACCTTCAATTTGAGTTTGTCAGTTGCTTTCTCATTACACGTAGGCTGTGGATCTTGGGGTAGGATGTTTTAAAAAGCGCTCTACCCAGGTGTGCGTGACGCTGCACTGTGAGCATCGCACGCAGATGGAGCACACCTTTCCCTTTGGTTGTACCTGAGGTGGTCGCAGCACACGTGCGGTGGTCCGTGCGCCCAGGGCCGTGGTGTGCCCCTTGCCCCACCACCTTTCCTACCCCTGTTGCACTTCTTGCACCAGAGATGCTGCTGTTGCCGAAGGCAGGAATCTGCCAGGGAGCTGCCCGGTCAACACTGCCCCATCCACTGCAGACCTGCGTGGCCAGTTTACCCTTGCCTGCTTTCTGCAGTGTCGGGGACACCTCCCCCGCCTCTCTCCTTCCTCCTAGTTGGGTTTTGCTCTGAAATAAATACAAATTTTTTTTTTTCTTGAACAGCTATTCTTGTCTGTTTTCTCCAGGTCCAGGGTCAGGGTGTCGGCAAAGGAAGTAAGGGAGAGAGACTTAGCAATTCAAAGTTGCTGCGAAGAACCATCAAGAAATCAGATCAGCAGGGCGTGGTGGTGCACTTGGGAGGCTGAGGTGGTAGGATTGCAAGTTGGAGGCCAGTCTGAGCAACTTAGACCCTACCTTAAAAGAAAGGGCTGAGGATGTGGCTCAGTGGCAGAACACCCCTGGGCTTGACCCGCACTAGCTCTACCCTAGATTACACCATCCCCCTGCTTTAGACCCTGCTCCAGCTTTCAGCTGCATTTAGAATGGAATTAACCCCTTATCGCGGCATCGACTCTTCTCTGATCTCATGTCGAGTCTCTGTTTACCCCAGGCTCGTCCTCGCCTCTGGGACCTCACACTTGCTGTCCCTCTTCGTCTTAGAGAACGCTTTCCCCATGTCTTCACCTTGCAGGGTCCGTAAAGCCCTCCTAGAAGTGGCCATTGCACCTGTAGGTGGCCACCTGTTTTATTGCTTCAGAGCATTTGTTGCTGTTTGAAGTTGTCACGTGCCAGCCATCTTTCCATCCAGAGTGTGCTGAAGGCCAGCGTCCTGTCCCGTGCCGGGGAAGCATGCGTGTTTGCACGGTGCTGCTCGGCATCCTGAGAGCAGCAGCTCGTCCTCAGACCTGGACTCTGCCCCCCCTCCGCCCCAGGCCTGTGCGTCTGAACCGATGGACTCCCGTGCTTGCAGAGCAGTGGTCCTCGGCTTTGCATGTGAGACGTGCCCTGAGGGCTCCAAACACACCAGATGTAGTTGAATCAATCTGGAATCTGAATTCTTAAAATGTCCCCAGGTGAATTGAGAGGCTGAGGACCACTCCTGTAAGGGCTGTTTTCTTCAAGTGCAGTAGCTGCCAGCCGCGTGTAGCTACTTAAATGTAAACTATAAAGGATTCAGCTTGTTGGTCAGGTGTGGTAGGGCACACCTGTGATCCTAGCGACTTGGAAGGCTGAGGCAGGACGATTGCGAGTTTGAGGCCAGTCTGGGCAACTCAGACCTTGTCTCAAACAATAAAAAGGCACCTGTAATCCCAGCACTTTGGGAGGCTGAAGCAGGAGGATCACAAGTTCAAGGCCAGCCTGGGCAACTTAGCAAGACCATGTCTCAAAAAGGACTGGGGATGTAGCTCAGTGGTAAAGTGCCCCTGGTTCAATCCCCAGTTTTAAAAAAAAACATGAATTTTAGACATTAAGTATTACTAGCATACCAATTTAGAGCTGGGCCAGCTGAACCTCAGGGAGGATAATAAACTTGCCTATGGGCACACAGCAAGCCACAGGTGGGTGCTAAGGGCACAGCATGGATTAATCAGGCTTTTATAGACTGGTACAGTTCCGTTTTCCATCTACAAAACGCAGAATGTGTTTCCCTGTGGGAGTGAATTGACTTTGCAATCTGCACGGCCAGTAGCTCAGCAGCTAATGGAGTAAGTAGGTGATCGCGCGGTCTCTGTGTCTAGCAGGAGGGAATGCAGCACAGGCTTGCAGACAGGCCTGTCCCTGTTGTAGCCCTCTGCTCGCTGGTTTCTGCCAAGCCAAGGGCTCCCTAGAAGTGCTTTCCCAGGGCACTCAGACCACAGCCTGCTTGACGCTCCTTACAGAACCACACCTGAGCCATTTCTGCTGTGGCCAAAATGACCAAGATGGGTGGAAGATGGTGCTTTGGAAAACACCCATTGGCCTCAAGTAAAGGCCAGCTTCCCCTGGCCCACCTCGACCCTCTGCCCCGCCTCACGAGGCCTGGCCTCAGCACGTGGAAGGACTCGGCAAGCTCTCCAGCCTCCAGAGGAGCATTCCTCACAGGGCAAAATCCAGCAGCAACAGCTCCGAGGCCGACTGCGTCATCCTTTCCAGCCAGGGCCCCAGCCCCACCTCCTGTCCACCACACACAGGACGTTTCACGTAGCAAGGGCCAGACTGAAGCAGGATAAACTCATTTTTTTCTACACTGGTAAAAATTTCTTAGGGATTGACACTAGAGCACACACTGACCTGGTCCAGTCCCGGATGGAGTGGGAAGGGCCCCACGTGTCCACCAGGCCAAGGCCAAACACAGCACTCCATCCGTCACCGCCTGAGCCGAAGCCTAAGCAATGGGTGGAACCCAGGATGGAAAGGCTTGGGTCCCAGCGTCCTCGAACCCTTACGGGTGCTGAGCACTTGGAACGTGGCCTGTGCAAGTGAAGACCCCCCCATCACTCTGCTCGTGGCGCCTGAGCCGCACAGCTGGTGGGTCTCCAGGCGGGGTCTGGCGGGGTTCCTGGCCACTCGCATCATTCCTTAACCCGCGGAGCCCTCTGCTGCTTTCCCGTTGGTACCTGTGCAATCAGGTGTTCATGTTCCAATACATGAAGTTACATTTGTTTTTTTTGGTACCAGGGATTGAACTCAGGGGCACTCGACCACTGAGCCACCTCCCCAGCCCTATTCTGTGTTTTTTGTAGAGACAGGGTCTCACTGAGTTGCTTAGCGCCTCGCCGTTGCTAAGGCTGGTTTTGAACTCACGATTCTCCTGTCTCAGCCTCCCTAAGTGCTGGGATTACAGGCGTGGCCACCGCACCCGGCTTTGAAGTTACACTCTTCCCTATTAAGTTCCATCCTCCTAAATTTAGTCTATTGCTTCAGTTGTTCTTGAGCAAACAGAAGTAATCTTTGATGGCATTTTAAAAGACCTTATTTTTATCCTAATTGTGAGCTCAGAGTGCTGGGATAACACCCTGGTGAGAGCTAGGACAGTTTTCATTATTTTTCCACTGCTGTGCGTGATTATGAACACATTACCATAGTTGGACTTTTTCTCAGCTTTACAAGCTGTGTAAGAACCTGACGCCTGATGGAGGAAGAACAGGCTAATCCTGTTAGAGACTCAGGAGGAAATGGCCAAACAGGAGGCTTAGGTCTGAGGCCACAGCCAGGTAAGTTTTTATTATATTTTTTAAAAAAAAGTAACTGGAAGTAAAGGCAAGTCATTCAACACAAATGAGAGTGTTCAGGTTCCCGTAGTGTTCAGTGGCAGCATTTGGACCCACCGCCTAAGCCAGTTCTAACCCAGCCAAGGTGCTGGAAGGCAGAGCATACCGTAGTGCCCATCAAGGCGAGGAGGGCGAAGGACCCCACAGCCCCCCGGTTCCGCTTGCTGGGGTCTGGAAAAGGAGGAGAGAGGAAGTTACCAGGATGTTCACAGCCACTTCACTATGGCACCTGGGGCCGTCCACTGGACAACCCGGCCTGAGCTTAGCCAGCCCCTGCCCAAGGCTATCGGTCCACCAGATGCTGCTTGCAGAGCCAGGTGACCTTGCAGGAGAGTGGAATGAGGCCTCTGCGACAATCTCCCTCTTTGTAAAGAGTGAGAACAGTCCATATCCTCCCCAGGTCTCAGGGATGCCACCTACAGTAGTCAGAGTGGAGTGCAGGCTCTGCAGTCACCAGCTGGGTTTGGATCCTGGTCTGTACTAGCAGCTAGGTGACTGCCAGTCCTGCTCTTTCTAAGCCTCAGTCTTTCTTCTGCAGAATGGGATATTATCAAACACAGAATTGCTATAAAGTTAAATAACATGCAAAACAGTTGGCACATAAAAAAATACTCAATTAAAAAGTAAGTTTAGAGCTGGATGTGGTGACGCACACCTGTACTCCCAGTACTTGGAAGTCTGAGGCAGAAGGATCACGAATGAAAGGCCAGCCTGAGTAACTTAGGCCCTATTTCAAAATAAAACTGAAAAGGGGTTGGGGATTAGTGCAGTGGCAGAGCACTCATCTCGCAGGTGTGAGGACCTGGGTTCAATCCCCAGGACCACACACACACAAAAATGTATTGTAGGGGTTGGGGCTTGGGCTCAGTGGCAGAGCGCTTGCCTTACATACATGAGGCACTGGGTTCCATCCTCAGCACCATATAAAATAAATAAAATAAAGGTATTGTGTCCATCTACAACTAAATAAAAATATTTTTTAAAAGTTACTTAATATTTGTGAGACTTTGCAAAAGTTCTTTAAAAAAAAAGTTTTGTAGTTGGCACAGTGGTGTGCACCTCTGGTGTCAGATACTCAGGAGGCTAAGGCAGGAAGATCCCTAGAGACCAGCCTGGACAACAGACCCCAGCTCAAAAAAAAAAAGTAGTGTTAATGATTCTAAGGTTACTAAACATTAGAATAGGCCTTTCACCTTAATTACCCAGCCACTCCTCCTTGAGTCCCATAAGGCTGGGGTGTGGCACTGGGAGAGAGCGGTCTTTACCCTGGGTTCCATGCCCAGGTTCTCCCCCCGCCCCCCCCAAAAAGCCCTACTAGGAAGAAAACCCCAACAGCACAGGGGCTCCGCCTGTTTCCTGAGCAGGCCTGCAGCGCTCACCTCCCGTGTAGTAGCCGTACGCGTACAGAACTCGACCCACGATCCAGGTCAGGCCCAAGCCAGCAGCTACACGCTGAGATGAAAGGCAGAGTCAGTGTTGTGTGGAAGGACAGGCAAAGCCTCCTCCGCCCGGGCTGGGCGCACAGCTGCGAGCATCAAGTGAGGGAACTGCATGGGTTTGCCCCAACGCCCCCACCTCCGTCAGTGGAATCGGTTTTTTCAGTCAGGAAAATCAAACTTGCGGTTCTATGACCTGCTGGTGGCCTGAGACTTGAGTACCAGCCTTCTACAAAGCCTGGGAAACCTGGGGAACTTGAGCCAGAACCCAGGAGGAGGACAAGTAGGCCCAGGTTAGCCAGAGGAAGCTGACTGACCCGAGGTTAGGACCAGAGGGCAGCCCTGTGGTCTCCAGCGTCCCCTGCGCCCTAGGCTGGCCGCACACCCCTGTGTGTGCGGCACTGTCTCCAGTGAGATCTCCACAGGAAGATGGCAGTGGGTAAAACAGGCAGCAGCCACATGTGGGGCTGGGGCTCCAGCAGGGGTGGGAGAAGGTATCAGGTGTGACCTTGTGGTCTTGCAGGGAAAGGCCTCCCTGCCCCCAGTGCCCTTGAGGAAGGAGCAAAAACATGCAAGATGAAGACCTTCCACCTGGGTGCCAACCCGGCGACTCACATGGCCAGGAGAAGGGGCACACAACAGAGAAGGTGTGGGCAGACGCTCTCAGGCGCCTTTGCAGTTTGGTAGGCAGCACCGTCAGTGGTGCAGGTGATGATGTCAGGGTCATTGTTGGAGTTGAATTGTGACAGAGTTAAATATCAGCTAATAAAGACCCTGGTCTCCCAGGTCCCTGTCTATAAGCTCTGTAGTCTCTGCCAGGCCAGGCCTTACTGGAACCTCCATGATTGTAAACAGGGTAGTCACAAAGTAGGTGCTGCCCTCGGAGTGGCTCCTGGAGCGTCCTTAAAAACTAAGCACTAGGGGGTGGGGTCGTGGCTCAGTGGCAGGGCACTGCCGAGCACGGGTGAGGCACTGGGTTCGATCCTCAGCACCACGTAAAAATGATAAATGAATAAAAATAAAGTATAAATTGCAGACAAATGTGTGTCATTAAAAACAAACAAACAAACAAAACTAAGCACTAGAAATGGGATCTGGGGAAGTGGAACTGGGCTGAGGGGACATCAGGTGAGGTCAGGATAGAGAAACAGGGCTGTCCAGGTGACCAGTACAGCTGTTTCCTAGGTGTGGGGACCAGAAAAACAAAATACAGGCCCTCAAGGTCATGAACTACAGAAGTGCCTTCTGGCAGCTTGTGGACAAAGCCACAAGGCCACTCGGGCCCAGACCAGGGCTGTGGAGGGTTGGGACCAGGAATGCACTGGGCCACACCTCGGCTCAGAGAAGCCAGCCCCTGAAAGGCAAAGCCCAACGGCAACTCATCAGGCTCCGATCCACTTCCGGGAGGCAGGTGTGTGGAGGCCTCCAGGGCCCAGCGTCCACCCTCACCGCAGCCCTGCGCCCAGGCCCTGCTCGCGTCCCTGCCCGAGGGTCTCACGCAGCTCTAGCCTCGGGACTGGCCTTGCGCTCACCCTGGATGACGAAGACACAGGTGCCTGCTCCTCGGGGCCCTTGAGCTTCACCACGGCACCCTGACCACCCCATCCAGGGCAGCCTGCCACGCTCTCTCTCACCTCCCTGCTTTGGATCTATGCACAAACCACCTTCTAGCACCTTCTAGCTTGCAGTGTCATCCACTCATGCTGCTGCTGTCTGCAACCCAGAGGCCAGTTCTGTGTCCTCCGCCACTGTGCCCTCGTGGCCAGCACTGTCACTGCTGCATGAGTGAGTGTGGCCATGGAGCGCACCCGCTTGCAGACCTACAATCACACAGGCCTGCGCTCAAAGTCTGGTTCTTCCATTTGGTGGCTGAGGGCTGAGGCTGTGGCTCAGTGGCGGAGAGCTTGCCTAGCATGTGTGAGGCCCTGGGTTTGATCCTTGGCTCCACATAAAAATAAATACATAAATAAAATAGAAGTATTTGGTGGCTGAGCTCATAAAAGTTAAATAGTGTCCAAGAGTCTTTTCCCTATCTATAAAAAATGGGGGGAAATGCATGTACATTAAAAAACTTTGTAAGAAATAATTAAATTCCTTTTAAATGTGTGGTGCCTGGACACTGAGGCACTTATCCAGTGACGGTAACTCAGTAAACTAAACCAAATAGATGAAACTTACCGGGTGGTAAACACCTCCAACTGCTAGGAAAAACAGGAAGGGAGGGTACATTTCCAACCTGGAGGACACAGAGGAACTTTAAAAATTGCCCTATGTAAATGTGCCACACACAACCAAGAGACCTTCACATTTTTGCTTGCAGGTCAGAAATCTGAGGGTAGACATGAACACTGAAAGAGGGAGAGTCCCCACCAGGGATCCCACCCTTTTCTGTGCTGGACAGGAGCACAGGTGATTCAGAACACACAAGCAGTACACTCATGAGAAGGTCTGCAGGTCAGAGTGGGCTCCTTGCAGAACCCAGAGCCTCCCTGCTGTCTAGGACAGGGAGGGCCAAGCTCAGTGTAGACGGGGCCTGACACAGAGGTAGTGTAAGAGTATGCAACATTAGAGACTCTTCTGGAAAGGTTCCAGAAATCTCACTGTTCTCAAAGCACTCGATTCTGCTTCAGATTCAGTCTGTTCACACATGTACGTTTTTAACAGCACTGGGCAATGCAGCGCCCATGACCGCTGTCATCGCCATCACTTAGCAAACCCCAAGGGCGGAGGGGTGTGGACGCAGACGCCCACCCTGCCTGTGCCTTTGCCCCCTACAGGCCCCCACTCACGTGTTCTGGTGGGCTCGCTGGATGCAGTTGAAGAGGTGCCCATTCTCGGGGTCTGTGCTGTACATGGTAGGATACTGCGGAGAAAGCACATGTGCTCAAGAGTAGGATGCACTTTTGAGAGTTAAGATCAACCGTAAAAGCAATGTATCCCAAATCATCATCTATTATGTGCTTGATTGATAGATGATCGCTGGATTTCTGCTTAACTATTCTCAGCGACCAGAGTCCCAATTCCTGGAGCACATTCCACGTTTCCATCAACCTTCTAGTGAAAGGAGTGCACGTGGGAGCTGTGCTTGCACAAGGCGTAGGGGACAGGAGCGCGTGGGACTCAGTGCTCTCCACGGATGTTTCGCCTCAGTGCTGGGTCTCAGATGCATCACAGAGACACCTGGGGAATAGCTTCTTCCCGAGCACATTAAACACCACATCTTTTTTTTTTAATTTTTAAAATAATTTATTTAAAAAAAATTTTTTTTAAATATTTTTTTAGTTGTTGATGGGCCTTCATTATTTATTTATATGTGGTGCTGAGAATCAAACCCAGTGCTTCACCCATGCTAGGCAAGCGCTCTACCACTGAGCTACAACCCCAGCCCTTAATTTATTTTTTATTTGTTCTAATTAGTAAACACTACATCTTTAAGATTTCCCCCAGTGGGGGCAGAGGTGATTGAGCATGTGAGAGTTTTAATGCAACGTTCACTGGAGGACATGGGAAGAAACTGAATATGGAAAGTTTAAAGGCGGCTCCAGCGAGGAATCTACTTATATGTGGCTAAACAGAAACAGACATCTAATTGCTCATCAGGGACAACTTGAGACGTTATCCCTTGTACATGAGCCAGAACTAAAGGAAGTGTTTAAAAGATCCCCTCCTGGGCCTCATGGCCCAGCCTGGGCACAGCCAGCCTCTCCTTTCCACTTGGGAAACAGGCAGTCCCTTAAGACATCGTCCCGGCGTGCTGCCCGGAGCACACGGCCCTGGTGGCTCCAGCAGAGCACGCTGCAGGACACCTGCACCCTGGTCCTGCTGGAACGCGGTGGAGTCTGCTCCCTCTTTCCTGACACTGAGGAGCAGCTTCTAGTAGGTACAATCCTGACACTGCCAGCAGCCGCCACAGCAGCCCCGCTTGCCTGCTCACCTCCACCTTGTACTTCTTGCGGGCCTTGCCCACGTTGACGGCCAGGTGGAGCACCATGACAAAGCTGGCGGCGCCGGTCAGAAGCACGAAACCGTATTCCTTGGACAGGACGGCCATCTTGGCTGTGGGGAGCAAGCAGGCACATGGGATTCTGCCTGGCACGAGGCCCGGTCAGCATGGCACCTCCCCACCAGCTAGTGTGCACGCAGCCAAGCAGACACTCCCAAGAGGCTGGCAGCAGCACCGCTGCTGCCATGGAACCCGACCGCAGTAGGAATCTCACTGCCAGGGAAAGGCCCTGTTCCCGGGCTCTGAATGCAGGGCCTGGCCCCCAGTGAAGCTGCCGAGAGATACGGTGTGGACAGTTCCTGGGAGCCCAGGCTGCCAGTAGGTCACCTCTTCAAAACTAGCCCCATGAAGTGTCCTGATTCCTTTGACTTTTTTTTTTTTGGTACTGACCCGGGGCACTTACTGGTGAGCCACGTCCCCAGCCTTTTTTACTTTTTATTTTGAAACAAGGTCTCACTGAGTTGCTGAGACTGGCCTTGAACTTTGCATCCTGTGTGTGCCACTGCACCCAGCGGCAAGAAACTCATAAGGCGATTAGAAATGCTATGTTTACTACTGAGCGCCTCTTGCAGAGTACAGATGCAACCCGCCAGGTGCTTGCTCCTGGCAGAGGTTGCTCTACCTCACGGGAAGGTACGTGTGTGGAGTGTGAACCCTGGTGGGACAGGCACAGCTCCAGACAAGAGGTACCTTGGAAGGCGGGGAATCGACAGAAAGGGGGACCCAGTCTAAGGCTAGCGTGAGTGGTTTGCAAAGGACCTGCAGTCAGTGGTGGGGACAGCGGAAGGGCTGGGGCAGCAAAGGGCCTGCTCTCCCTGCAGGGGCTCCTCTACAGCAGCCACGAATCTGCCCAGGAGCAAGGCCTGGAACGGGCTTCAGGGCGGAACAGACTCTGCACTCCTGCCTATGAGAGTCCTGCTCCACGTTCCCTGACAACCTGCACTTAGAGACGCAGCCATTTGCTACACCCTTATTTCTGAGGTTCCAGGGCATTGCGTGGATATCCCCAGCCTTCACAGTGCCTCTGAGTGTGTCAGCACGCAGGGGACAGAAGGGCAGCCCCAGCCACACCCTGGGGCATGTGGGCCCAGAGCTAGCAGCTGGTTTCAGCGAAGGTTTGAGGAACTGATAAGGGACACAGAGGTCTTCTGCCAAGAGCACTCCTTGAATTACCTGCACTTTGTTAATTACATACCTGCTCTGTGTTACCTGCAGCCCTTTTATGAACCCAACAAGATAAGGTTCTCAAGGTTGGAGCCAGCGTCAGACCTTGACCTCTACACAGTGCTGGACACAGTGCAGAGGCGCTGCCTCGGAACGGCTGCGCCTTGCTACCAGTAGACCAGTCAGCTACCACCACAGGCAGCTAAACACCGCTGGGTGACAGGCATCCACGTGCACAGGCATAGCAGGAGGTGCACCTCTGCAGGTGGCTGGCCGCTCGCTGAGTCAGAGGACAAGACAAATGGCTCCTATTTCTTAATTTCTTTAAAAAAGTCACTGTGCTAGTACAGCAGCTCAGTAGACTGCTGCTACTCTACCTGCCAGATCCATGGTTCTCAAACCTCAGTGGCATGAAAATCACAGGGGGCGCGCTTGTTAAAATAGCAGCCCCCCCTCCCAGGGCTGTCTTTAGGCCTGTGCGTGTCTAGCACAGTTCCTGGGTGATGCGGACGATGTGGGTCAGGCACCACACTTAATGTGGCAAATTTCTGTCACTATTTTAGGCACAAACTCTGCAGGTGGTGACTTAATTTATCTGATTCAAACCAGAGGCACAGTCTTGTCTTGGTGATCCATATTCTACTGAGCTCTCGGAGGCTCCCGGGGCACCCTTCTCCTGTAGTGTCCCTGGAACGTGGTGATGCGACCCAAGGTCCCTCTGCAGAGTGAGTGCTCCTGGAGGACCAGTTTCTTTCTTCAGCTCAAGCAGGGCTCAAGGGTACGCATGTGGCAGGATGTGGAGCCCAACCTGTGACAGCCACAGGGTTCCTGGACCTCTCCTCACAGTCATGGCCAGTCACCAGACCAGACTCTCCACAGTCAAAGGAATGGGACATCAAGGGCCCCCAGGCTCAAGAGTGACGTTCATTATGCTAAGCTGACCTGAGGGGCCCATCACATCCAATACCAAGGATCAGGGTACCTCGAATTCTCCATGACGTCAAGTGAGAGGCTACTGTAAGGATTTAGTGGGATTTCCAATGAACCTCTAGTGGAATATTCATCCCACCTAGCAGAAGTAGCAAAATAGGAAATAATCCCACTATGTACGCTGAATACCTACCTACAGTATGCACAGCGTGCTCCCGATATGCCAGGCACTGAATGGGTTTATGTGAGTCAGCACTCCTCACCCTCACAGAAGCCCTGTGCGGCAGGTACTACCATCACACCCACGTTACATGTGGGGAAGCGGAGGCCGAGGACACCCTTGCCTCATGGCTGGCGAGTCAGCTGGAGTCACGCACAGACACACACCAGCGTTCATGCTCTTGGTTACTGGACCAGGTCCTACCTGTGGGCTAGATGGCCTCCTCCCCCACCCAGGAGCAGGGGAGGGTCCCTCTGCAGGGCCTCTGCTCCAGGGCAGTCCTGCCTCATTCTGGGCAGCTACTCCCAGAGCAAAGGGAGAGGAACACAGCCCAGGGGAGGCCAGAGCTGGGCTGGGGCCTGGGAGCACTTCACACCCAGGACAGGATCTGCTGCAGAGCCTGGTCTGCTGCTTCCTTCCAGCAGGATGCCTTCTGTTAGTATTACCATTTCCTCCTGATTGACTGCTGTGGCTGTCAATCAGGACCAAGAGCATGCCTACCTGCCTTGTCCTCGTCTAAGGGAGGAAGCTTTCAGTTTTCCACCATTAAATGTGATGTTAAAGGTAGGCTTTAAGCTGGGTGCGGTGGCCCAAGCCTATAATCCCAGCACTTTGGGAGGCTGAGACAGGAGGATTGCGAGTTCAAAGCCAGCCTCAGCAACGGCGAGGCACTAAGCAACTCAGTGAGACCCTGTCTCTACATAAAACACAAAATAGGGCTGGGGATGTGGCTCAGTGGTCGAGGAGTGCCCCTGAGCTCAATCCTCAGTACCAAAAAAAAAAAGGTAGGCTTTGAGGACACTTTAGAAATAATTTCTACAATATATTTAAAACAGCAGCACTTTTTTTTTTAGTTGTAGGTGGACAGAATCTCTTTTATTTCATTTTTTTAAATGTGGTGCTGAGGATCGAACCCAGTACCCCATGCGTGCTAGGCGAGCATGCTACCACTGAGCCATAACCCCAGCCCAAACAGCAGCACTTCTATTTTAAAATTTTAAAAAATTTGTCAAAGTATTCATTACTTGCCAAACATACCAGGTTGGAAGATGGAAACTAAGTATGGTACCTGAAGCAGGTGGGGTACAGGTCCTGGGGCAGCAGAAGAGCTGTCCAGGTGCCCGGTGGTGTGGAACAGGGTACCCTGGCAAAGCCTGTCGAGGACAGAGTCCAGGCTCACAGGGCGGCAGCGCTGGTGTGGCCCTAGTAGTGACGCTCATCTAGTACTGAGATTAACGTGGGTTTCAGAGGAGGGCCAAGGTCCGCTCCTCTGAGAATGCACTGAGTCTCCCAGGGCCTGGACCGTACTAGGGCTAAAACGTTGCTCGACCTTTCCTGCAGTTCCTGGGCTGCTGCTGGCCTTATCCCGCCAGGGCAGGCTTCCTTCGGGCACAGCAGAGCTTACCCACAAACTCCCTGAACTCCCCTGGTTGGAACGCTGCCAGGGCGAGGCAACCATTCGCTCTTCACCCACGTCCCTCTGCCTGCCGGCAGAAATTCCCCAGGGAACAACCTGCATGGCACAGATGGACAAAAGGCAGGCTTCCAGGATTTGGGGCCTTGACTCAATAGTTTGTCACCACAAGTCACGTTCCAGCACATGATCTCTTATTAAATATTAGCTGGAGTTTTCAGGGAGGGAGGCCTTTGCCTTTAGCTCTCTTGGCCCCGACAGGCTCCCGTGGACACCGGTGATGCCCACTCACTTTGGGATCTTGTCTCCTCAATCCGTGCTGCAGTTTTCAGCCGGCGTCTTCTATCCTAAGGCACCTAGTGGGAAGGGGACAAGGACGTGGCATCCTCTATCACCTTCTGGCTGTCCCCAAGCTTCAGCGTGTCCTCTTCTAGTGCCCGAGCTATCAGCCCCACTGTTTTTGTGTAGGGTGCCTGTTTCACAAGGCAAAGTCAACATCCCTACGACTTCCCTGTAAGGACGGCCACTGAAGGGCTGGCTGGTCATGTGAGAAGGCCCCCAAGCCCAAACCCCAGCCGGTTCAAGAAACTCCATGTTGGCTCTGGGGTCCACCAGCCCACTTAAAGCCCAGCCTGGCTTCTGCCTCCAGATGTTTTCACAAAATCACAGGCTTCAAAGCGATGTCCAGGTGGGACAGCCAACCCTCCCAAGCCCAGGCAGAGCTCAAAGGAGAAACTCAAGCACCCAGAGGGAAGCAGCCCAGAAGTCCTTCTGTTTCCATGGTGGGAAAAGAGAGGAGAGTTTGGGATTTCCCGAGGTTCTCCCTACATTTTCAAAATGCCAGTTCTGGTTCATTTCCACATTAAATAGATGAAATGTGTTTGAGTGTCAGAGGGCAGGGGAGAGAATGGAGAGAGACCACAGGATGTGCAAGCAAACAAAAAAACAAACACACACACCAGTATCACAAATTTCATTAAATGCAGCTGACTGGATCACCTTGTGCAGGACTGAGCACTTTGCCCAGTGGACGCTGGCTTCAGTGTTGCAGCCTAGCACCTTACTGAGCATTTTCTCAGAATGATCATTTCCAGTTTTCATCTCTACCAAATGCCACGCACCGCTAGGAATGCAGGGTGACAACGCCCATCAGCTGCGACAGTCACAGATTCAGGTCACCCTGGCACTCCGTCAGGTGTGGATGCAGAGAAGACGACATGGGAGGGTCATAAAATGAGCCTAACAGATTGGGACAAAAGCCCTGAAGGACACCAACTGTGACGTGTTAGGACATGCGTGAAGCAAACAGCAGGTGCAAGCAGAAAGGCCTGGGCTTTTATGAGAAGAGAAGGAAGACCAGTGTGAGTAAAGGGAAGAGAGATCAGAGGGAGCAGAGCAGAAAAATCAATTATTACAAACACTAATCAGCATGTGTATTATTTGGTACGGGGCAAACTCTGTTCTAAGCAGTTCATCAACATTAACTCATTTAAACTCTCACAGCATCTCTTTGATACATTATTACCTCCATTTTGCAGATGAGAAACTGAGCATCAGAGAGATTAATTACCTCAAAGTCACACAGCTATTACGAGCAAAGCCTGGATTCCACACTCTCTGGCAGCCTGGCTCCACAGTCCATGCTATTGTATTTTAAACTACAGCCTTTGAATGAGGTTGAAGAGCAAGTCTGACAACATCTGACCTCTTTTGAAATATTTCCATCTTCCCCCATCCTCTCCTAAGCATAAAATATATTAACAAGAAGACAGCTAATAATTAACTCCAAGCCTATGACTGATTAAAGCCCGAGATATTTCTTATTGGAAGCAAAAAGAGAAAACTTGGGAAAGATTGAGAAAGGGACACTTTCATTTCAGTGTCTGTCACCACTGAGGTGTGACAAAAGAAGGGGAGATTATAGGAAGGAAAACATGTCCTTTGTCTCTCAGGCACAGGTCTGCTCGGAGCAGAACAGCACAGAAACTGGCATTGCATTTTTTTTTAAAAATTTTTTTAGTTGTTGATGGATCTTTATTTTATTCATTTATTATTTATATGTGGTGCTGAGGATCAAACCCAGTGCCTCACACATGGTAGGCAAGCGCTCTACCACTGAGCTACAGCCCCAGCCCTTCTGGCACTGCATTTTGACATCAGGACTCCCTTCACTGACAAAACTCAGGAACCTGGAGTCACAGGGCAATAAGCTGTGACTTCCAGAACAGAAGTACTCTTGAATGAGTCACAGTGATACCTCTCGGATTTTCCAGCACAAGAAATGCAGGCAGACTGTAGTTAATTCCTAGCAGATGCTGCATCCCTACTGGGGTACCAGCCACCAAGGGGAGGAAACGCCTAGCTGCTACTGGCCCTGCCTACAACAGGGCTCCAAGTCTTCACGCCTGACTCTACTTAGAATAAACACTGGCATGATCATATGCATTTTTCAAACTGGAGAATAAACCACTTTTTTTTTTTAAACTTTTTTTTAGTTGTAGATGGACACAGTACCTTTATTTTTTATGTGGTGCTGAGGATAGAACCCAGTGCCTCACACGTGCAAGGCAAGTGCTCTACCACTGAGCCACAACCCCAGCCCCCCCACTTCTTAAAAACAAAAGTGGGACCAAGCCACCAAAATCTTAAAATCCATGTTCTAGTTAATGAACAGGTCCAGTCTAGGAAGAACTCAGAGGATAATAGGGGACCTACGGAATCCTGAAAGGCTTTTGCAAATGCACCTGGGAGGTGGCACAGTTTTCTGTCCCCTCATTGCTGCATCCCTCCCCACAGGCAGACAGGGAAGTAGACTCTGTCAGAGATTTTATTTTGCATAGAAATCATCTTTGTGATAACTGCTGGCTTCTTGTTCAGGAGGATGGTATACTCACAAATACTAATAAATTCAATTGCAAAAATAGTAGCAGCACATTCTTCTAGACAAATATTGCTTTAAAATGAGAGTGGTTCTTGGTCAATTGTGGCCAGCAATGGTACTCTGAATACAGAGTCAGAATGTTTAAATATAGGGAATAATATGTTTAAATACAGCTAGATGTGCAGTATGCAGTAAATTCTGACCACCGATTTGATCCACCTTATTCCAGATTGCCCAGGGGCTTCTTCTCAGCATCTCTGGATCACAGACAACAGCCCTTTTCCACAAGGGCTTCTTCTGGTGCTAACCTCCAGGTCAGGAGGTCCCCTTTCAGGACTGTTTCCCCAGGGCTCCAGGTCAGCAGGGGGAAGCCCGCCTTTCTCTGATTTTGTTCTGTAATCTATAGAAGCCCCTGGAGTGCTGTTTCTATGCTGGTCACAGTATCACTGTCATTTTATATATAGTAACATTGGTTAAAAAAAAAAATCAGTTGACAAAGCTTTCTATTTCTGTAACATTGTGTCAGGAGGGAAGCTTAACAGAAGGTCTTCCCAGTAGTGAAAGTATTTGTTTGGATTTTGGAATGTTGATTTTATTTTAACTTATTCAATTTAACTCCTGTGAGTATAAATATTCTTAATCCCGACAGAGATAATATAGTTGCATTTCTGAATTCACTAAATAAAACGTGCCTATAACTGACTAAAAACCTTGGGTGCTTCCCAGAAACTGCAGGCTCCAGGTGACCTGCAGATTTCCCAAGAGGCACCTTGTTTCAGCTCCCACCCCAAAATCTGCAGCAATTCTGCAAGACCACACCTAGGCCCACAGCTCACATCCGCCAGAAGGTAGCGTCCTTCACTTCTGGGCACCTCCTTTCTCTGCTAAGGGGCTGAAGTCCCAGGGCCGGTGCTTCTTCATGCCCCTCCGCCCATCTGTCTGCTTTTTCTCCATCTCCTTCGCACACTCACTTGTCTCCCAGGCTATTAGCAAATTCGACTCCCAAGGAAAGTATTAGCGGAAGCCACAACTTCAGGCAATGACTCACGAACTAGTCTCTAGTGCCTTCCAACACCCCGCAGCTGCCCCACCTCGGTGGCCTGGCCTCCCTGCAGCCGCACCAGTGAAGGGCACGTTTCTGAAATTCTGGGAAGAGAGGAATGCAGATACCCCACCACCTGGAAGCGTCTCTGCTCTAGGGCAGTGTTAGGAAATGACCCATCTACAGGTTGCAATGCAAATGTTCCCGAGTCAGAAGGAAAACAAACGATTCCCTGGAGGCTGTGCCCGCAGGCTCCTAGCAACGCCACGGGCCGGCGCAACGCTCGCGGGCCGCTCTGGAAACCAGCGCACGGCCCAGTCCTCACCGCCCGCTGCTCCGAGGCCTCCGCTCGGCCGCCGCACCAGGGCTGCCACGGGCAGGGCCGGAGCGGCTGCAGGAGCTGCGCGGCCCGGAGAGGAGGCGAGGAGGGCTGACCTTGAGGCTCCCCGGCTCGGGCCGGGCGTCGCCGGGATGCTCCGACCCACTCCACCCGGAGACGCGGGCGGGTGCAGAGCGGAAGGCGTGCGGACGCAGCACTCGGCCGGGCGGGAGGCGGGCGGAGGCCCTACCGGCGGCGGGAGGCAGGCTGCGCCCAGCGCGCGCCACTCACCTGGGTCGCCGCGGAGCTCTGCTGCAGAGCCGGGCTGCGCAGCGCGTCAGGGTGCGGCTCCGGCTCGCGCGCGCGGGCGGGGCGGGGCTCCGGGCAGGCCACGCCCAGCGCGGCCACGCCCCCGGCCCTAGGGCGGCGCGCCTTCGGGGCCGCGTCTGGGTCGGGGCGTGCGGGCGGCGCTTGGCTCCTTCCCCTGTTGCCCGCAGATGGCCCCTGCGTCCCCCAGCCCGTGTCTACTCTCCTCCCCGGCGCCTCTGGGCTGCCTGCCTCCGCTGTTCCGCCGCTCCGTCTTCTCGCGCCGGGTTTGCGGAGCTTTGGCAGTCCATAGTTTCGCCCCAGCAGGGCCACCGTAGCTGGGTGCCGGCCGCCCTCGGGGACGCACGGCGCTTGCGCGGAAGCGGGAGCCGGCGCGTCCCCGAGGAGGCGGGACCAGTCGGGTCCTGGCTGGTCCTGGCGGGTCCAGGGCGTCCCTGGCCGTGTGTAGCGGCTGCCGCCGCCCAGGCCCCGAGCCCAGGCTCCCGTGTCCAGCGCGCACGTCCGGAAGGACTTGGAGGGCTCGGAGCGCCTTCCCGCTGCTCTTCGGCGGCTTCCAGCGCTGCGGCGCTTTGTCCTCCGCGAGCTCGAGGGCTTGAGATTCAGGGTGTCCGGCATGCTGCGGGTAGACCTGGCGCGGTGGCGCAGGCCTGTGACCCCAGCGACTGGGCAGGCTGAGGCAAGACGATCGCAAGTGGGAGGCCAGCCTCAGCAATTTAGCAAGGCCTTGTCTCAAAATAAAGTACAAAAAGGCCCGGGGATGTGGCTCGGTGCTTAAACACTCCTGGGTTCAATCCCTGGCACCCCCACAAAAGCAAGCAAACAGAAAAACACTGCTGCGTCATTGGGGGAGATCTTTTCCCCCTTGCTGACTGTTGCATAAAAGAAAAAGCCGCCCAGGTGGTGGAAGGCGGGAGTGAGAATCAGGAGATTTCCAGCCTCCCCTTCCCTAGATAGCCCTGTTTGACCACAAACAAGGACCTTCTTTTAAGTCTCATTATAAAAGTTGTCTTTGTTTATTGTAAAAATTTTGGAAAATTCAAGGGAAAGAAACCAAGAAGGCCACACACACAGGAAGTCACACTGCATGTACTGTCCACATTGTGGATTGTCAACAGTTTGCCCTTTCTGGAGCGTTTCAGTCCACAGCACAGTTGCCAGTGACTGCAGGTCTCTTTCTGACGTGGTGCGCCCGTATTCTCTTAACTGCATTTGGCGGTTTCCAGTTCTTTCCCACTACAGGGTACGACCTTGTAGGTGGATATCTGCGCATGCTTCTGGCGATTATTTTTTTCTCAATTTCTTTAAAGAGCAATTTCCGGGTCAGAAAATACATACCTTTTTAAGTCTTTTGATACCTACTAACAACATGCATTCCTGGGAAAGAGAATTTCCTCCAACCCTGGATATGGAATGTAGTTTTCATCCGTTTCCAGATGGGAATGAGACCTTTCATGCAGGCTGTGGTGAAGTTCTGGTGCAACTCAAGTGGAGACACAGCCTGCTGGCACCTGCGCCCTCTTTGTCTCGGGTTACTATGTTGCGGGTCCTGTTAACAATGTGAATTACCACTTGGCCTGCTGGCTCCACAGTTGCTCTGTCCCGACTTCATTCATCCTTAATTTCATCTCAGTTATGCTCTGGCTTCTGCTTCAAACCTCTTTTCAAGCTGCTGTCTTAAAGGTCACCACTTGTCTTGTGAACTCTCCTCGGGTTCTCAGACTGTTCTCTCCTGATTCTGTTCTTTCTGCTCTCCTTTACTAGCTCCTCTTCCTTTCCCTGACTCTTGAAATGTGTTTGCCTGTGTTTCTTTGAATCCTTCTCCTCCAGGAGCTGCAAGGTGCTGGCTCCTTTACTGACTTCATCTCCTCCTGCGACTCTGGCTGCCTTCTCTCTTCTCCTTTGGGACAATCTCTTATTTCTATATGTTCTTTGAAGGCAGCACCCACTGAATCTCTGAGGTTAAAGGGCCCACTCTCCCTCTTCCCTACCTCAGGAAGTAAGTGGGTGGGCATATGCCTTCAGGTTTCTCAAAACCCGATCAGATGCTCAATTCCAGGACTCCGCCTCTTAAGAGAATCAATAGCAAAATGCAGACATTGGGAGGTCTCATCAGTGATGGGCAGTGGGGGACCAGATTTCTCTGACAGTCTTTCCTGAGCACTCCATTAGGAATTGCAGCCTCCCTCTTCCCAAGGCATTCCTTAATCCCTTTTCTTGTTTTGTTTTCCACCATCTGATGTATTTTTTATTTAGTTAACTTATTTGCTTATCATCTGATTTCCCTACTCAGATGTAAATGTGAGTGATGTAAATCTGTGTGATGTGCACAGTCTGCCCATTCACTGCAGGCCCCTGAGTGCTGGCACAGGGCAGGCATGCAGTGACTGCTTGTTAAGGGAATGAATGCATGACTGGCTTTTGTTGCCCAGCCCTCTGCAGCTCCCTGCATTTTTTTTTAAAACATGTTTTTATTAGCGTGTTACAATGCGTTACACCTATTAGTGGGTTCATCTTGACATAGTCACAAAAGCTTGTAGCAACTCCCTGGTTTTTATGAAGCTGGTGCCTCCAGCCCACCGTGTGAGCCCTGACAGTCACTGAGAGTTTTCCCTGTGAGCTAGTTTAGCCAGCCAGTTTCTGCTCATGCAGAATGCTCACTGTATTACAGCTCCTCCTCCAGGATGCCCCTGGTCACTGTCACACTCCTTACTGTGTAGTCAGACCTTTTTGTATCTCAGCAAAGGGCATCATCTAAGAAAGGACCTAGCTAGAAGCCAGGCATGGTGGCATACGCCTGTAATTCTAGCACTTTGAGAGGAAGCATTTTGCTGGCTTCCCCAGCACTGAAGCCAGCCTCAGCGATGGCGAGGCGCTAAGGAACTCAGTGAGACCCTGTCTCTATATAAAACACAAAATAGGGCTGGGGATGTGGCTCAGTGGTTGAGTACCCCTGAGTTCAATTCCCAGTACCAAAAAGAAAAAAGAAAAAGAAAAAGAAAAAAAAAGATAGAAAGAAAGAAAGAACCTAGCTAGAAACCTGGCACCACTCCTTGACCTCTGCTCCTGGACTTGGGAATCAGACTGTCCTGCAACAGAACCCCAGAATGACCATTTACTTAGCTGTGTGACTTTTGGGGAAATTATATAAGTTTTTTGAAGATGTTTTGCTTTTTTATTGGCAAAATTAGTTTATTAAGACCAATGCTGCTTAGCTCTTGGGAACAGAGCACAGAGTTTGGGACTCCTGGAGGCAGTGAGTATATGGTGGCTTTTATTATCACCATGTTGATGGCACCTCAGCGCAGCTTCCTCTAGGTCTGCTGCCTCGTGCAGGCCTGAGTACAGAGACTTAAGTACAGAAATCTTTTACCTGGCTTTCCTTTCCAGTTTCATTATCAGCTGCCATCACAGTCATCTCCCTAAAGCAGATCTCTCCTTTGGTAACTGTGACCAGTGCCGGTGGGTGACTCCTGACTCTCGGGTGTGGCACTTCAAGGTCCTCACCAGTTTAGCTTCCAGTCACTTCTCCAGAATCCTCTAATTTGACGTTAGGAGACATTTGTTCAGTGTCGATGGGATGCTGGCTGTAATGAAACTTACCTTGTTTATAGGGGAAACTATCCAGAAAAAGAAGCTAATGGCAGATTATGAACCTCAGTCCACTTTGTGCGGCTGTAACAGAAAGCCTGAGATGGGCGATATATAATGAGGAGACCTTTATTCCTCACAGTTCTGGAGCCGCAATGGCGCCTGGCCAGGCCTTTTTGGTGTGTCCTCCCCTGGAGGAAGGGCGAGCACAGGGCCCCAGGCCTAGGAGCCCCTCTGTACTGGCCTTAGTCTCTTGTGGGCAGAGCCCGAGGGAGGCAGTGCCTCTTAGCCTACCTCGCGACACTCTCACTTGGGGGTTAAGTTTCCAACACAGGAATTTGGGGACACACATTTAAACTATAGTGGTGACTGAGACTGTAACCTAAGGCTTAGGAGCAAAGGAAAATTCCTGTCCTCTCTGTGCTTCTGTGACCCGCCATTAAAAGGAGCACATTTCAGGAAGCCATTGCTCCTCCAAGTCTGAGTCCCAGAGCGAGGCACGTGGCAGATCCAAAACTCGATCTGCAGTCGAGAGCGAGCTCAGCTGAATGCAGCCAGGGTCTGCCAGGCCTGGCACAGTCACTGCCAGCCTGTGGACTTGTGTGTAGGGCATAAATATGCACTGTAGCTCACTGAGGTTTGAATTTGCTCATTATTTTAGAAAAATTAAAATAATATGGAAACAGAACTAACAGATCTTGCTTATGGGCTAGACGTGGAGTTAGGAAAAGAAGGAAATCAAGGCTTGTGTTTTGCTGACAGGATGGAGAAAGGTGTCAATTACCAACTCAGAAAAGATTAGTGGGGGAGTGACTGGGTAGAGTCTGTTTTGGGCATTTGTGGAAGTCTCGCTAGGCTAACTCTGTTGAACCAATAACCTCTCAATGGCAAAAGCTGAACACAGTATATTTTTCTTGTTCATAAAACAGTTCAATATGGGTATTCAGCGATGTTTTGTGCATTTATTTGTGAATCCAACTCTGGTTTGTGGCCTCCATCTAGCCAGGAAGCTGGCAGCGCTTAGCCAGGTTGTCAAGGTGAAAGGACCGGACGCGTGACTCTGCAGTCTTTGCCACTGCATCTCATTTTAAGATGCCTCCTAGGTATCCAGGAGAAGACAGACTGCTGGAGAGAGGAGGGGTCTGGACCTTGGTCTGCCTCGAGACACACATTTGGAAATCATGACGTGGACATGATGTTTGAAGTCACGTGTGGTGAGACAGGATGTGGTTAAGACAAAGGCCCATACTATTAGGCTCGTCACCATTTGGGGTTGGTAAAGGAGGAGCTAGCAGAAGGCAAGAAGCAGGAGGTGGTGTTCAGAGGCCTGCGGAGGAAGAGAGCCACCTGATGAGTCTGTGGAAAGGCTAGGTAAGACCTAGACAAGGAAGTGATGCGGACAGGAGCAGTTTCCAAGGAGTGACGGGGAGGGACTCTGATTGAAGGTGGCTAGAAGAAGGAATCGGAGAGGAGGGATTTGAGGTAACAGTGCACAGAGGACCCTTGGAGATGTTTGGCTAAATGCTATTTGCCACAAAAGGAACCAGGCGCCCTTGAATAAATGCCGATTCCAAATATGTAACAAAGAAATGCAGAATAAGCATGGAGAGCTTTCCTCCCACACCGATGCCTGCGGAGGGACGGCGGGATCAGGGCTGTTTTCAGTCACTCCAGGCATCACTGGTTCAGGCAAGACTGACCAATGGACGGTAACACTGGTGGGTGACGTCTGATAAAGAACGGGATGTTTACATCATTTCAAAGTTATTTCCACAGACTACATTTTAATACCAAATGCTTAGTTAATTTACAGTAGAGAAATCAGACAGTATCTTATACAAGTGAAAACATGACCAGTAGCGGGGCGAATGAACACGGCGTACCTCCTGATTGGATGCTGTTCGAAGAGCATGAGTCACTCTGGGGATATTCCTTGCAAAGGTTAACTTAATGTTAATTGTGAGAAAATATCAAACCCAAATCGAAGGACTTTCTATGAAGTAACTGTCCTGCTTGCTTTAAATATGTTGGTCATAAAAGGCAAGGAAAGACTGAGGACCTGGTCCAGCCTGAAGGGGACCCAGCAGACCTGCCAACCACGTGTTGTGCACATTCTAGGGCGAGACCCTGGATCTGCAGCAGAGGCTATGAAGACGAGAGGCAGTGTTGGAGTATGGCTGCCAACAACCTGGTTGAGCTTGGAAGAGGACCCTGAGTTCCAGATGGACCTACAGTCTGGCCAGTGCTCTGATTTTAGCCAGATGAGACCCCAAGCAGGGAACCCAGCTGTGCCATGCCCTGACTTCTGACCTGCAGATATTGTGAGTGGAAACGGTGGCATGAACTGCCAAGTTCGTGGTAATTTGTTCTGCAGCAAAAAATGTGAATGCAGCCCTGGGGAACACAGACGAACCCTGGGAAGGTCTTGGATCAGTGGGAGAGGTGTCGACCCTCTGAAACCTGGTGCTCCAGGTACATTTGGATGTCCTTGGTCCGTGAGCCCTGCACACAGGATAATGCACAACATCCTGGGCTGAGCAACAGGAGCTTCAGAGCTGCTGCCCCGGGAGGAGGCTGATGTCCTAAGAAGGGTGGCTGCTAGTGACTGTGCCTTAGTCACTCCGTCCACAGCCAAGCGCACCCAGGCCCAGCAGTCCAGGTTTTGGTGCCTGTGAGGAGAGTGGAGCTTCAGAATGGAAGGGCGCTGGGTGAAGCAGATGGCAGGATTCTTACTTGCTTGCAGAATGAGTCACCTCAAAGGAGCTGTTTTCTGACAGGCTGTGCCTTGTAGGCACCCAGATACTTTTCCTGTCCATTTGAATGGGCAGCCATTTTCATACCCTCCTAGTCTTATTTTAAACTTTCAGAGTTAGAATTAAAAAATATTTTTTAAATTGAGGGAGGGAAAGAGAGAGAGAGAGGGAAAGAAAATGCAAATTAGGAAAAGCAGTTGCCTTCTGCCTAACTCTGGTTCTGCTCAGATTGTTCAAGCATTCCTGCTCTTCTCCCCTGTGGAGGCTATCCCAACACCTTCGCTGACAGCCTCATGCCAGTCTTGACTGACCGATTTCACCCCTTGCTGTGCTGTGGTGGGGATCTGGTGCACTTACATCAGTCTCTTTTCCCTCCACAGTGGCGATGCTACCATTCTCAGTTCTTCTGCTTGGCATCGGGGCATCTCTAAGCAACACACTCACACCTTGACTTGAACTCTCTTTTGTGGTGCTGAGGATTGAACTCGGGCCTCCTGAAGGCTAGGCAAGAGCTCCACCCCCAGGCTGCACCTCAGCCCTTAGACCTCAGCTTCTTGCTCCACAGCAAGACACAGGGTTTCTTACCTTCCCACTTCAGGTCCTGGCCTTTGGCCCCTCTACCTTGTTTCTCCTTCTCTGCGTCTGACCCTTAAAACTATCTCAACAGTATCCTGATCAATAACGTTTGTACGTTGTCCTGAAACTCTGGTTAAGTTCTCATCATTTGTCTGTAGGTCAGTTCTGCAGGTTGAGTTTAACAGCTGGTGGAAACATCACAACGATGTGTGGTTCGTGTTGGTGCCCTCTCCTTACGTGACGCGTGACATCATGACGCCCGTGCTCCACGTGGCTGATGGTGTTAAACAAGGGATAACGTTCACAGTTTAATGTTCCTTAGTAGCTCAGCATCATCTGTGGACCCCAAATCCTTGGGTGTTGCTTGCTCTAACCCAGTGGAACCACAGTGGTTCCTGAGGGGCACAGAGTGGTTTCCTCCTGAAGCAGATGACAGCCGTCGTGTGGAGCTCCTGGCTGTCGTTTTGATGGGCTCCTAGCTTCCGTCAGTCATGTTGATGGGCGACTTTCTTGTTTTATCCTGGTCGCGACCCTGTGCCACTCCCACTTGCACAGATGAGAAGCGTGAGTGGTTAGATGGGCAGCTTCATTTGGATGAAGACGGA
Source organism: Geosciurus inauris (assembly GCA_004024805.1). Taxonomy (NCBI): domain Eukaryota; kingdom Metazoa; phylum Chordata; class Mammalia; order Rodentia; family Sciuridae; genus Geosciurus; species Geosciurus inauris. Next base: position 33,478 of record PVHX01013727.1, read on the forward strand.
TGCCACGTTGGGGTCTGCCTAGCCATTCCTGGGTTTAGCACTGACAGTCCTGCACCTTGGGAGTCCCCTCAGTCTTGGGCAAGCCAGAGTAGTTGGCCACTCTGCAAGTCCAGCCTCCCTGTCCCTCTCTTTCTTTTTGAAAAAGTCATAGTAGTAACAGTGGTGGCCATCCCCATGGCCTGGGCTTCTCTGGCCTTTTGCTAGTCAGTTACAGTATTTGCTGAGGGATTGTCTGCGTTGGGAGCTGTTTTAGTTGCCACCCTCCCTTTTGTCGCTGTGACCAAAAGATCTGACAAGAACAATTAAAAGAGGAAAGGTTAATCTTGGCACGTGATTTCAGAGACTCATCCACAGTAGGTGGACTCCACACCTCGGAGCTCAAGATGACACAACGTCATGGCAGGAGAGTGTGGCGGAGGAAGACAGCTCAGGACATGGCGACCAGCAAGCAGAGGGAGAGCTCCACTCACCAAGGAGGAAACACAAACCCCAAAGGCCCAGGGACCTGCTTCCTCCAGCCACACCCCACCTGCCACAGCTACTGCGCAGTCAGTCCGTATCTGTAGACTAATCCACCGGTTGGTCACCTCTCTTATAATCTAGTCATTTCACCTCTGAAAAGTCTTTCCTTGTCTCACAAATGACCCTTTGGGGGAACACCTCACATCTAAACCATAATAAAAGCTCTTTTTTTTATTAAAAAAAACAAAAAACAAAAAATTTTTTTGTGAAAATCGACCCCGGGTGCTCTACGGCTGAGCTGTATTCCCAGTCTTTTTTATTTCGAGACAGGGTCTCATTAAGTTGCTAAGGCTGACCTCAAACTTGCAGCCATCCGGCCTCAGCCTCCTGAGTCACTGGGGTTATAGGCGTGTGCCACCACACTGGTTTAGGAATAGTCAGTTTTTAAAAAAATTTTTTTTTTCAATTGTAGATGGACACAATATCTTTATTTTATTTATTTTTATGTGGTGCTGAGGATTGAATCCAGTGCCTCATGCATGCGAGGCAAGCGCTCTACCACTGAGCCACAATCCCAGCCTGGAATAGCCAGTTTTTAAATCCATCCCTCAGAGAGATCTGCACTGGCCAGAGGCATCTGTGTAGAATCTACGTGACTTGCTTTCAGTTATTTCCGTTGCCAAGGACACACGGGGCCACAGGGCAGGCCTCCCTGCCTTTGAGAATTCCGCCTCCCCACACAGCTTGTGTCTTTGCAACTTTGCTTCTCCTTACAAGGTCCTAAGATGATTTTGTTTGTTTTTAAGTCTTGACTTATTCCCTGCTTTAAAGTATCTTCATTGATAAAATGATTTAGAATTCAAAAGTTACAGGAGTGAAAGATCTCTACCCCCTACTTGTCCCGCTACCCAGTCACCTTCCTCAGAAAAAATAAATATTATCTTTGAGTGTCCTGAGTCCTCTGGGAGCTGTGCAGAGACGGCACTGCGTGGGTGCGGGTGCAGGAGGCTGGCTCTGCCACAGAGCTCCCTGCATCTCGGCTGGGCCAAGCCCACCCGGGGCTCCAGGTTCCTTGCACTTGCATCTCACAGGATATGGCCGGGCCTCCAACCTGGAAAGGAGGCTTCTGGAAACCGTGCTGCGGCCCTTGGCCTTGGCTGGGAAGGCGGGTGAGTGGGCGCTGCGTGGTCCTCGCCTGCCCTGGCCGCCCGCCTGGGCAGCCTGGTGGTGTGCGCACCTCGCCCCCTGCTCATGGCACTCAGGGTCAGAGGCAGATGCGTTTAAAAATAAAAAGTAGGTATTTATCATTGAAGGCTTGGCAAAGCTAATTCAGGGGCAAAATGGGACGAAGCCATCTCAGTTCCACTGCTGGCCTCTGGACATTGCTCACAGCATTCTGGGTACTTCCTCCCACCTCTTTTTCTATGAGCACAAAAGAAAATATATTTCACAATGACATCAAATTTAACGCCGAGATGGCAAATACTCACAAGTAATGAAGGCTGTGTCATTGTGTGGAGGGGTGGACGTTGTAACATTGTGTCAGCCCCCTTCGCTCTGTCACCTACAGATCTATAGACCTGTACGTCTATGTGTCCATCCACCTGTGAGTTCATTTTTCAACTATATAGCTCTGCCTCATGTTTCTGTGGATCTTTCTGCCATGTGTTCTGTTTAACTATGTATGTGGTCACCTGTCCATTTATCCACCATCTGTCAATGTGTATCTGTCCTCTATATGTCTACCTGGGTGTCCAGGTATGTGTGTATGTATCATATATCTAAGTATCTATCAGGTTTCTCTCCCTTGACCTCTCATCTCTTTTTGTATCTATACGCCTGCTTGTATCTATCCATCACCTTTTCATCCATGAACGTATGTATCCATTTGTCTGTCGTCTACGTAGTCATCTTTTTTATTGACACAAGAGACTGTGAAGAGTGGTGACTCGAACCCTGGTCTCTGATTCCCTCATGGCTGCTTTTGCGCTGGGAGCTGCCTATGCGAAAGTGCAGGTCAAGATGCCTCAGTTACTATGGTAATACCAGCCAGGGGTGGCACATGGCTCTAACAGTCTGAACCTTGGATTCAGACACCAACTCCCAGGGGAGAGAGTGCTGAGTATAAAAGATGACCTTGACATCTTGCAAGTTGCACCGTGTCCTTCAGATGCTTGCTTGGCTGAACTCTCTCACAAATAACCTTCTGATGACAAAACCTATACAATAAACATGCTGAGCTAGCTCTGGTGTCAGTCAAGCCTCACCAGGGCTTGGCTACCCAGCCCCAGGTTTTTCTCTATGTGTGTATGTTTGTCTTTTCTTCATCCCCTCATCCCCTCTCCGGTTTCCAGCCATGCTGGATGCAGCAAAAGACTTTCTACTATGTACACTCTTGTTTCTTGTATTTGAGACATCTCAGAGGTCCCCTGTGTGTACCTCAGGAGCCACCCCCTTCTCTTTTAATGTCATCATCATTCATCATCATTGTTCCCACAATACATTTAGGATCTCTTTTTTTTTTTTCTTGGTACTGGGGATTGAACTCAGGGGCACGTGACCACTGAGCCACATCCCCAGCCCTATTTTGTGTTTTATGTAGAGACAGGGTCTCACTGAGTTGCTTTGCCGTTGCTGAGGCTGGCTTTGAACTCGCGATCCTCCTGTCTCAGCCTCCCTAAGTGCTGGGATTACAGGCTTGAGCCACCGCGCCCGGCTCATTTAGGATTTCTTTAATTCTTATTTGTTATGCTTGTTGACATAGAGAAAGTACTAAACCTCCCCCCACCCATGAGGAATACCACCTAGAGCAGGAACCGGAGGATCACTGCCCCTCTTCCCCCTAGCCCAGGGATCCACCCACCATATCTCTACCCTGACCTGTAGTCACTCTACTTTGACTTTTGTAATAATTTCTTTGTGTTAAATTTTTTTGGGGGGCTACTGGAGATTGAACTCAGGGGCACTCGAAAACTGAGCCACATCCCCAGCCCTATTTTGTGTTTTATGTAGAGACAGGGTCTCACTGAGTTGCTTAGTGCCTTGCCCTTGCTGAGGCTGGCTTTGAACTCGCGATTCTCCAGTCTTAGCCTCCCAAAGTGCTGGGATTATAGGCGTGCACCACCGTGCCTGGCTATGCTTGGTGAATTTTGTTTCTTGCTTCTTTTTCCCAATGTTATGCTCATGAGATGCATCCAGAGAGCTCACAGGGCTGAGTTAGTTCCCTTCGTGACTCAACAGCATGCCACTGTGTGAGGAAATCACACTTTAAACCAACGTAATACTAGGTGTGTGGCCTTTTGGGTGGCTTCCCCTTCCCCGTCTGCTGTGGGAAACGCTCCTGTGGGCATTCGCACTTACAGATATATTTTGGTATCCCGTGTACCATTTCCCAAAGGCCTGTAGTTGCTAGCTCCTAGGTAGGGCAGCTCATTAGGAAGTGGAAACAGTTTCTAAATGTCACTGAAACCAAGTCCCATTCCCATGAGACGGTGGAAGACCGTTTCCAGTGCTTGGCAACCTTGCCAATGTTTGGTGGCAGACTATGAAATTATTTTTCACAAGTTTTACGCTGTTGAGAAATTTAGTTGACTGTCTCCCTTTAAAAAGCTTTTCCTATTGCAAAACTGTAACAAACCCAACCTCACAGATGGCCTCAGTGAGCTTCTGTAAGCACATCCATCGTGTGTCCTCCGAGTGGTGGCGATGCTGACTCCAAGGCACTGTAGACGCTGTGGCTCCATCAGTCACCCCCGAGGTCCCCCGCCACCCTGGCCACCATCCGGCTTCACCGTGCTCACAGGGACCCAGACGCTTTCCTTCTGTCCTGATTTGCCCTTACTTAGTTCTTAGTACACATGGATTGGGCTTTTCTAATGCACATGAATAGTAAGTCGGACTACTTTATTTCATGATTAACCTTTTCTTTGAAGACTGGCATCCTCATCTTTTCCCATTTGGTCTGTCATTTCTTCTTGTGAATCATATAAGCTTTATTAAATAGAGGAAACTGGCAGTTCTCTGTCTTACATGTTGTAAATGTCTTTTTTTTTTTTAATGTTTTTTAGTTGTCAATGGACCTTTATTTTTTTATTTATATGTGGTGCTGAGAATCGAACCCTGTGCCTCACGCATGCTGGGCAAGCGCTCTACCACCAAGCTACAGCCCAGCCCTGTAAATGTCTTTTTAAGTTTGAGGCTGACTTTAGACTTTCCTTAGACTGCTTTCATTCTGAGGGGGAAACAGTCTGTGTATTCACATCTGTGGATCTTTGCTTTCTGGCTCTAGGGTGTTTCCTTCTTGAAAAAGCCTTTTTTTTTTTTTTTAACTTTCACTGGCTTGTTTAGGAATGTATGGTGGTTTTATTTTCAGCTCCCTAATGTACGTGAGATCTTCGATAGTTCATGTCTAGATCTTGAGGCTCCCAAAGGAGGGGGTGCAGTAGCATCTAGCTTCCCCCGACTGTTTGCCAGTGGATCTATATTTTTCCTCCGTGGGCCAAATGCCACCTTTCGCATGCCATGTGTATTTGGTCTGTTTTTGGATTCCCCGTTTTGTTTCATTGGTGTCTATTTCTCTCCTGTATAAAAACCTTTAAATTCTGCACGCTGAGTTCAAAATCCAAGACGCTGTGCCCGAGTGACACTGCTCCTCTGAGAACAGTGCAGACGCCAGGGAGCGTCTGAGCTGCGCACAGGCAGCAGCAAGCAGAGCTCCAGCAGACACTCAGGCGCTGGCTCCCAGGGTCCCTCTGCCCAGTCAGCAGACCTCTTCCAGGAAACACCCACTGTAGCAGACGCTCATTCCAGGGCAGCAAGCAGATCTGGGCAAGCAGATGCCTCTGGTGGAGGCCTTATAGGCAGAATCAGGGGCACGTCTTGATAGCGTCCCTTTGATAACTGAGAAAAAGTGAGTCACTGACTGAGAGGCATAGGTAGGTGGGGGCCAGGGCTGGAGCCCAGCCCTCCTGGTTCTTGGGTGCTTGCCTTTGGGCAGTGACCCTCTAGCCTGGACTGTCTGGTTTAGCCTACTAACCCCTAACACTGGTCTTAAATAGAGAGGTAGGTTTATACAAGGCCTAGGACTCAAGTTCATGACCACAGGGCTTGCCTGGACGCTCACCCTCAGGGCTGCCCCCTGAGTCGTTGTTTTCAGGATTTAATGTGGTGGAACGTGGGTTCTCAGTGTTGGGGAGTATTATGGGCTGACTTGTGTCTCCCCCAAATTCATGGGTTGGTGTCTGCCACTCAGTACCTCGGAATGTGACCTGATTGGAGATGAGCCCTTTAGGAAGGGTTTCATCACACGGGTGCACTTACCCAATATGGCTACTGTCCTCCTAAGGAGGAGATTAAGACACAGATATGCACGAGGGCGACCTCCTGAAGACTCCAGAATGAAATGGTCATCTCCACGACAAGGAGAGAGGATGGAGAATCCAGCCCTGCCAACGCTTTCCTCCCTGGCTGCTGGTCTCCTGTATTGGAGAAAACACATTTGCACAGCTGATGCCACCCCCCTGGCACTTTGCTATGATGTCCCTAGAGAACTGGCACTGGGAAGAACAGCCATCCCAGAGAACCTGCTCTATTCATTAGGAGTGCTGTGTCATTCACATGCTGCTGTCTCCTGCTCATTCGTGATGAAGTTCCTAGAACACAGAATGTCACCATAAGAAGGCACCACAAAGGCTGTTACGTGAGAGGGACATGGAAATCTTGTCAAGTGCCCCTCATTTTGCATTTGAGGCAGAGAGGGAGTTAACATTGACTGATTAGATATTCTACGTATGTTAGGGTTTGGGTGTGACGTGTCCCCTGAGCTCCTGTGTTAGTGCAGGAATGTTCAGAGGTGAAACGACTGGACCGGGACTTAATCAGTCCACTCTAGCTTGAATGGACTGGGTGGGCGGGGCCTGTGGGCAGGTGGGTGTGGCTGGAGGAGGTGAGTCAGGGGAATGGTCCTAGAAGGTGCAGCCCCTTCCTCTCTCTGCTTCCTGGCCTCCGGGAACTGAGCAGCTTTCCTCCATCCTGCTCTTCCGCCGTGATGTTCTGCCTCACCTTGGTCCCAGAGTAATGGAGTCAGCCCACGATGGACTGAACCTCTGAAACCCTGAGCCAAATTCAACTTTCCCTCTCTGTGTTGTTCTAGTCAAGTATTTTGGTCGCAGTGACAAAAAGCTGACTCACACAACATATGCTACAAATCCTACAAGACGGATGTCATCCCCATTCGTAGAAGGAAGATGCCTCTGAGAAAAAGTGGGTCACTGGCTGGGAGGCACAGTAGGTCAGGGCCAGGACTGGAGCCCAGCCCTCCCGATTCCTGGGTGCTTGCCTTTGGGCAGTGATGCTCTAGCCTGGACTCAGTGAGTTTTAATGGCCCAATCTCTTTCCTTTGTAGATCACATAACACAAAGCAGATCGCCACTGCTTGGAATGTGTTTGAAGGTGACGTAGGCAAACCAACGGCCTTCCATGACTCAGCCCCACTAGACCCCAATGGTGAATGTGGAAACCAGTGGACCCTGCTGTGCGCCTCCCCCAGACCCCACTGAGTGTGAGGTGGAGGTGTGGGGGTGGGGGATCCTGCCTTTCAGAGGGGGAGTGCTGAGCACAGGACCAGCAATCAGGGCCAGCGGGAAAGAAAGGGACCCACGGCTGTACCACTGAAGACGGGCACCTGCTGCAAAGTGAGACTGCGGAAGGAGGGAGGACCACGGTGGTGGATTGCAGAAGGGGAGGGAGGTCCTAGAGCTTCACGACAGGTGTAAACTGTGTCAAGCGGGAGGAGGGTCAGGGCAGCAGAGTCCACCCTGAGGCAAAAGGAGTCACCTGGGAGAGTGGGCGCACTCTGCTGTCACTGTGTCACCTTGTGACTTCTCTCCGTGGTGGGTCTCTGAGCACTGATTTCCTGGCCTCGCCCGGGTGGCACTGAAGGGTCTGCATGTGGGATCCCGGGAGGCCTGAGGTGAAACGAGAGGTGGAGGCTCTCACGTAGTCCTTCCTCCTCGCTGCTGCAATTCCATCGTCAGCAGGTCAGGGTCTTATCCACCCTTGTTTTATAATGAAAATGAAATTGGATTCTGATGCTTTTACTAAATTTTAATCAAAAGCTTATTTGCTTAATTATTATCCTGGACACATGTGTATCCTCTGGTGGAAGGGAAAGTGAAGCACAGGCGGGAAACGGGCCCCACTCTCCCCGAAGAAGGGTTCTGCCAGACACTCACAGGTGGTAGGTTTGGCCCTAGACTTGCAATAGCCAGCGTCCTACTTAGCACTTCCCAAGGCAGGTCCTCTCACAAGCACCTTCTACTGTTGACTCACTCAATTCTCTCAACCACTCTGTGAAGTGGTACTCTTATTATTCCTCTTTCATAGGCAGGAAAACAGGATGCGCAGCTTGTCTACCACTTACCCAGTGCCAGAGCAGGGCCCCTGGCCAGGAGTCTGTGCTCACACCCTGGTTCTACTTGGAACATGCAGTTCAGATCTGCCTGAGGACCCTGTCTGTCTGGGCCCTCTGTGTCTAGCGCAGTACGCCAGTCGTCCCTGCTGGCTGGCGCTCTTGGGAAGACGCCTCAATTCAGCATCTTGGTGCTCCTCCCACTGCCTCTTTCCAAACACTTCCACCATTCAGACCCTCGCGATGCAGGAATGGAGGAAAATGTCCAGAATTAGATGTGTATGACGTTGAAAGGGCAGGAGTCAGGGCAGGTGATCCCCACGGCACGCTTTCCTCCCCAGGACTAAGCATGCAGAGAGCCATGTAAGTGAGTATGAGGTGACACAAAAGCCACACAGCCCAGCCTGCCCAGCTGGAGGAGCGGCACAGACAGCTCAAGGCTGTGGATCTGAGGTGCAGAGGTCGACAGTCGTGCGGGCCTCTTGCATGTTTGGAAGGACCGCAGCTGTCACTCATCTGCGCGTCAGCAGCAACTGGGACATCAGCGAGGTGGGAAGAAGGAAAGGAGGGCTGAAAGCCGCCACCACAGGTTGCTGGAGTGCCCACGGGCCCGGCTGCTGCCTCCAGCACCCTTGCCTGCGGTGCCATTCCAGAGCCAGGCTCCCAGTGATACAGATCCCAGCTGTGAGGATTCAACAGCAAACCAAGAAAACCACCAGAGGGACAAGTGGAGCACGGAGTGGGCAGACTGCTGGGGTGTGAGTGTGAGAGAGAATTCATTAGAGCAAAACTGGTCTCTTGGGACAGTGTCCAGGACACCATCAGAGCATGTGGTCGGCAGCGTGGTGTGTCCCCATCGTGGAAAAGGAAGTCCCTTCCATTCATTAATAATGTTCCTGGGATTGTAACCTTGCATGCCAGAAACTCAGAGGTGCTTTGGAATGGCGTCATTATCCCTCTCGGAAGAGGGGAAGGCGCGCTCAGCTTGGAGGTGCCATTCCAGCTTTACATGCATTTGGTTTAAAACCTGAAGCGAAGCTGAAACAATCCTCATGAAGAATGGACCGTGTTCTGCGCTGCAGCTCTCTGAAGAAACATCTCCGGACGCTGGGTTCGGGCAGGCAGTTCCTCCCAGACTCAGGCTCCCTGCCGGCCTCTGGCCCTCTGTAAGTCCAGGCCTGACCTGGCCCCACAGGGCCTACTGCAGACTTTGGATTTCCAGGAGCAGGACGGAAGCAGGTCTACACTGACTTTTCTCAAGGACTCTGGCTTCCTGGGGCATCTGGACGGTGGGCCAGGAAAGGAGGCCAGAGTGCAATGGCCAGTGCGCTTTGTCTTCTATTTTTTCACCGACTCAGCAGTTCCCTGTCCTTTTCCAGACTTTTCAGATACTTGTCTGCTCCCCTTTGTTATCTTGCACGAATTCTGCCCTTTCTTCCCGGATCTCTGGTCCCTGCCCGGCCTCTGGTCTGCAGAGCCGCTGCCGAAAGGCCCTCGCTGCCCTCTGCGTTCAGGTGTTCCCGCTTCATTCCTGCCGTCAGAACCGCGCTCAGCCCACACGCCAGATCTTCCCAGAGCCTACACATGACCTGCAGCACCAGTCCCCTCCTAGGGACAATCACCATGGCCTCTGTCTTTCCATCCCAGCCGAGTAGGCAGGGTGAGCACGCAGGGCCGGGGCTGTGCCACCGCGGGCCCTCCCCGGTCCCAGGCAGCCCCAGGCGGCCCTGACGGTCCTGGCACTCCCCTGACTGGCACGTCGGGCGCCCGGGCTGCGTCTCCGGCCAGCGCGGGGTCAGGTGCGCGCTGGGCACAAGCGCTCTCCACGCCTGTCCCAGGCCGCCTGCTCTGCCGCCCGCGGTGCCCAGGACGCCTTTCTTGGTGGCGGGTGGGCGGCAGCCAGACTGGCTCCCGGGCGCCAGGGCCTCTCCGCGCCCCGCACCGCAGGCTGGGCCCGCGCTCACAGCAAGCCCCGCTCTCGCGTTAGCCCGTGCCTTCCGCCTTTTGGGTCCCACATCCTGAATCCCACCACCGGAAAAGTAGCCGCCGTCCACCCACCTTCTGCTTTCAGAGGCATGAGGTGGATGGAGTAAGAGCACCGAGTCAAGTTGGGCCGGGTTCGGGTGGCCTCCGGGGACGGCCACAGCTTCCCATTCCCGAGCACCGTGGTTCCTCCGTGGAGGGTGCCGGCGCAGATGGCTGACAGCTGACAGGGAAGGTGGGCGGGCCCGGCGCCGGCATTCCCGGGCATCCTCAGCATCGCCAAAATGCCCGAGTTTCACGTTTTCAGGTAGGACGTGTGTGTTAGCCAGGGACGACAAAACTGGCAGAATTAAGTAGCTGGTCGATGCCGTTTTGGAAAAATGGTGCCCGCTGGGGAATGCGGCGGCTTCCTCACACAGCCTTGAGGAGCTCCAGAGGAGGGATTGCATACCCGCCTGTCCATGTGCCCGGTCACCTGGGTTAGGGACACAGCTCTGGAGAGACTCCTTTGGAAAGCAGTCCTCATTTGGACGTGTAATCTAGTCATTTGAGCTCGCCCATCTTTCCTTTTTTCTCTCTCTGTTCTCTTTGTCTCATTTTCAAAAAGCATCTTAGGATGTGGCTTCCTAGATTCACTTCATTTAAAGTTGCTCTGAAATGTAAAAATATGTGGACATGCACTGTAGGCATCGCCAGAGCCACTACCAGAGTTCTTGGTCATCACTGACCACATCCATGGTATTCACATTGTTTTTTTCTTGAATTTAAATTCAATTTATGTTAACTGATACATTAGAAAGGTACAAGTGGCTTATGGGGTGCTATGTGATGTTTGACACATGTGTACATGGTAGAACATTTTCAGGGTAAACATATCTTTCTCTTCAAATATGTACCATTTATTGTGAAAACATTCAAAATCCTTTTTCTAGCTTTAAAAACATATAGTACATTTTCCTTACCCATAGTGATATACAGGTTAAGATAGGCTGTAAATATGTGACTGAAAAATTATGTAGATAAAAGTGGAAAATACTGAACAAAACATGTTGAACAAAACATTTTCCTGTTGATTTTGAATTGTAATTTGGGAAGTTTTTTTAAAAAATATTTTTGCTGCATTATAATTTGTAGGGTTTTCTAATGCTTTTAAAAAACTTTATTCTAGCTCTTATGGAATGAAATGAATATGTGGAATCACATGGAATTGCCAGAATTTGGGGGAAGGGGTCAAAAATAGTCAAATATTGATATTTTCCTTTAATTCAACACAATATGTGAATAGGGAAAATTTTACTGAAAGCATTGTAAAGTAAATCCTTTTTTGATATAAAGGGTTACCTCCTAAGTGTTGGTTTTATAAGTTAAGATTTTACATGTTGGGCTTACTTACAGCAGGGCTGTTTAAACTTTACCAGACTTTTCTGTTTTGCACATGTGTGGCGTGATCTCCTGACTAGAAATCCAGGAATTCACGGGCGGCTGGAAGCCTTTCAGCACATGTCCCTCATGGCATGAGCCACAGTCCTGCCTGACAAGTTGGAGGTTACTGACTTTGAAACTCGGCCAGTTGCTGAGAGCCAGTGCATATTCTTTCCATGACCCTTGAAAGCCGGCCTGTTTCCTATTAGTGCTTTCTGGGCCTGTTTGGTGGAGACATGTTACACAGTCCAGTTTCCTGGTCCACTTCCAGCTCTTCCGCCACCCCTTCGCACAGCCCTCTTTCTTTGTGGTGGGTCTCACCAAAGATACCGAGTACTGAAAAGGGGCTTCTGGAAGTTATCACATTTCAGCAACAACATTGTTTAAACATCTGACAATCATTTGCAACCAAACATCTCTGGTCTCATCCATGGAAAATATCACACATAGCAAAGAAAATTGAAAAGAGCTGGCAGAGGATATCTGTTGAGTTTGCGTTGTGCACTGTTCGAATGGGCTCCTGGGGGACCTCAGACCAGGGTAATTTTTACTTCAATTTAGCCAGTTGGTTGTGCTCCCTTGCATGGAGAGTAGGGATCAGTCTGGTTTTGAAGGCAAACTTGAGAAATCAATTAGTCCATCCTCCTCCCACCTGTAAAGTCTGACTCCACGGGGCAAAAGGAGCCCTTTGGATAGTGTTGTCTAGAAGAGGTCGCCATCCTCAGAGGGCCCTGCTGGAGAGGCAAGGGCTTGAGCTAACAGGCTAATAGCTCACCAGCCTTGGGCATCATCGGCTAGGCCTGACTTAATCCCTGCTTAGGAACTCTGGATTCATCTTGCCTGTTGGATTTCTTTAAAAAAATTTTTTTTTTAGATGTTGAAGGACCTTTAGTTTATTGATTGATTTATATGTGGTGTTAAGAATCCAACCCAGTGCCTCACACATGCTAGGCAAGTGCTCTACCACTGAGCCACCACCCCAGCCCTGACCTATAGATTTTTTCAAGGCAAATTTTCCAGGGTTTTTGATGAATCAGGATAAGCCTGCCAAGGAACTCTGGTGAGGCTGGAAAGGAGTCTGTGAGGTGAACGGGGGTGATCCTAGGGCTTGGCCAGTCTGTAGCTCACAGTGGCATTTCTGTCTCATTGAGACACTGGACTAGGCAGGGGTGAGGACCCCCCAGCCTTTCTTAGGAACACACTTCTGAGTGGAATAGCAATAGCTCCATTTTCTTTAGTGTGAGAAGTGAGATTCCCTGTGGAGTGTGGCAGGCCACACCTGCTGGTGCGGGAAGGGCACTGTTATTAGTGCAATTTATGGAGTGAAAGCTTCAGATAACTAGCCGCCACGCCAGTCACCCACCTGAGGCAGCCGGAGGAAACCGAGCTTCGCTACTTTCCTCATGATGTGAGACTCCTGGTTAATAATCAGAGTCGTCTGATCCAACCTCAGGTGACCGTTTTCTGCCCACCCCCTGAGGTGACAGCTTTCCGTTTCGTGCCTGAGAGAGGCCTTGTGCTCATTAACACGTGACATGCCTGTGTGTGCAGAAGCGTGTTGGTGGTCTCTAAGCCAGGGTGCGTGATGGACAGATACCCTCCACGCGATTCCAGACTTTCTGGTGGCCTCATGAAGAGTGAAAAGAAGCAGGTGAAGCCATGTTCACGATGTACTTCATTTGATCTAACAAATCCCAGAGTGTCATGCAGTTGTGTCATTGTGCCGGCAACATAAAAATGAGGTAGTCTATATGCTTTTTCTGTGTGGCCGTAGAGGCATGCATTTGATACTGATTTGGACTGGCCACATTTCCATGGTTGACAGGCACGGGTAGATAGCAGCAGATGATAGGCAGCACAGCTTTGGCCATTTTGTGCCCTGTTCCTGGTGTGGTACCCTATCAAAACCAAAGTCGAGCAACAAATATACCACTTACGGTACCTTTGAAGTAATACTTGAATACTTACTATGTTTGCAGAATTGAACACTTCGGACTCAATGGGTTGAACTGTCATGACTCTGTAGTTGGGCAGGAGATTTTTTGGGGGCGTGAGGATGCCCCTGAGGATAAAGCTCCAGATTTCCCAGAGCAGCCGTCCCTCTGTCCACCAGCTCCCCTGTAACCCACAGCACAGGTCTCCAGCCGGATTTAATGCCCCAGCAGAACGCTGTGATCAAAACCATCTCATGTGCTCACTGTCTGCCCTAATTTGAGGAGTGAGAGAGCAGGTGGTTTTGGACTGGTCGAATGGGATGGGCTTTGAGGGAAGGATGGATAGACCCGATTCAAACCATCCCAGCTGTGTCTGGGCTGGGAGCTTGTGAAAGTCTGTAGCATCTTTGGCTACCCTGCCCGCGGGGATCAAGTCATGGGACAGGACTGCTAGTCTTGCAGCGCCGAGGGATTGAGTTAGGTCTTCCTGGGACGCCTTCTGGAGTCAGCATGGGGTGAGGAAGCACCCTGCCTACTGGTGCTGTCCCCCCCCCCCCCCCCCCCGTCCTCATCCAGTGCCCCCTAGCGCACGTCACCCAGCCTTTCTTCCCCTCTCCCTTTTTTTGGGCCTAATTGATTCCTTATTCTCCATTCCCAGAGCCTCCGTTTCTGCCCTAGGCCCTGCTCATAGGCCTGTTTAGTATTGCTGAAGTACCAGTAATAACGGCAGTAACAATCAGTTAGCATTCCAAGTCCGTGGGAAACGCTCTAAGTCACTGGATTTCTTCATCTTGTCTGACCAGCTGTACTTCTGCATTTGACCGATGGGTGGCAGTATTGCCTAAGACACGGCTTACCCTAGTCAATTTCCCTTATGGTGCCTTGTGTTTATCTATGGCTCATTCTCTCCACCTGGAAGAGAACTTTTCCTCAAAGAGCCTAAAACACTGGCCCACATAGTCAGCTGCCAACATGCTTGAAGGAGCTAGGAAACACAGCTGCTGCCTGCCAGACGCTGGGAGTCTGCCCCAGCCCCCAGTCAGGGTGCCCACTGAGAGGGTGGCCCCCGGCAGGTCCTGGGAGGAGGGGGGCGCAGAGAGGCTGGCTGGCTAGCCGACTGTGGACAGGCATGGAAGGCTGGTCCTGTGGGTTCCCTGTGACCACTGGGAGTGGCTCTCCCACTCTCAAAGTCCCCTTATGAGACCCCCTCTGACCTCGAAGGGAGTGGTTTAGAAGAATGCTGTGGGTTCTCTCCATTCTGTCACCTCAGGTTTCTCTGTGTCCTCCCAGCACCTGACACGGGGTAGCAGCACTCTGAGCGCTGCCCTTCACTCAGCGTAACTGCACTGGCTGATTGAAAGTCCTGCCGGGCCTTCCTTTAACTTTGCTGATTTTTGTCAGATGGCCCCAGTTAACTGCTTTGGTCTCATCAAGTGATTGACATGAGAAAATGTACAGAATGCAGAAAAGCACCACTGAGAAAATGAAAACCACTTGTTAGCAATAAAAGACGTATATCTTGAAAACTAGGATAAAAGACTGTTGGCTCTTGCTCTAGAGGCAAGGACTGCAGCAGAACAGCTTCTGGACGTAAGTCAAGGCCTGTGGGTTCTGTGACTAGCACACCAACAGCAACCAGGACTCCTGCGGACGATCTTGGCTTGTTTAATGATTTGGTTTATTATTTATGTAGTAACGTTTAGGAACCTGCTCTGTGCTAGGTTTTGTGCTGGATGGAGGGGGAGGAGTTGAGTGAAAGGTAAGTCGCGGTCCTCGCCTAAGTCCTTACAGCCTCCTGGGGAAGACAGACAAGCCATCCAACACTTCTGATGTGCTCAGGGAGGGGGACCTGCTTCCTTACCGCGGTGGAGGCAGGTACAAGGGCACAGGCTGAGCCTTTGAAGGCAGGCAGAACAGGTGTCATCCAAATTGGACTTGGGAAGTCGGGAGCAGGATGCTGCAGGCGGAGGAGAGAAACGTGCAGACATGCACACTGACTGCTGAGGCGGGCGAGGGGAGCAGGAGCGTTGGAGTGAGTCTGGGGCGGTGCATGCGCGTCTTCTGGAGTGGAGGGTGGAGGGAGGTGAGTTTGCACAGGGAGGCAGGGGTCAGTCATGCCGAGCAGTTGTGGGTGACGTCTTGTAGGGTTAAGGAAGTGGGGGAAGTGTGGGATGATTCCCAGGCATGGGTCATAGGATGAATGTTGGGAATACAGAGGGAGCACGGGGCAGGAGATGGTGCTGAACAGGATGAGTTGGCTTTGGGACTTCAAGGGCTCCCGCCCAGGAGACAGCTGTATGTAAATAGCTATGAGTGATAATTACTGTTTGCTGAGGACTTACTATGTCCAGATTCTATATTAATTCTTGGGTTAAACCCTCTTAACATCCCTACAGCCACATGGGGCAGTTGAGGGAGACGAAGGCTCCTGGCATGTCCCGGGTCTGGCCTACAAGCAGCAGAGCTGGTTCAAGAGCCTGCTTTCCTCACTGCTGGGTGCCCCAGGCATCTTCAGGGAGGTGGTAGTTGAAGCAACAGGTGGAGATGAGGCTTTGTGGGACGGGATAGGGACGAGAAGAGCGAAGGCCTGAGGCTCAGCTAGCGGAGCGCAGCCATCTGTGGCACAGGTGTGGAGGAGGACCTCATGGAGACCAGGCCGCAGGTGGCCAGGGTAGGAGGAGCGCAGGAGCGCACCGCACTGTCCAGAAGCACAAGAGGAGCCTTCAGGAGGGAGTGACCAGCAGGGGTATATGTCACCAGGAAGGAGACGGGGACTGAGCGCTGTCTGGGTTTGTCCCTTGGCATCCTGGCACCTGCTCCATAGGGCAGCTGACGGCAAATGTGAGCACCGGGGTGTCCCACAGGCAGCTGTGCCTCCCCAGCTCCCCTCCTGTTGGTCTCTGATGCCCATGTTCCACAGGACCCCGTCACACTCTGTTGACCCCACCTGGGCCAACTGTTCTGGCTCAGCCGTCCCTTCCCGCCTGCCCGTGTGCAGCTCTCGTTTTCTGCATGACTAGTGCCTTTCTGTCCTGGTTTGCCTTCTTGCCTCTGCCTGTGTTCCCTTCTCACCCACCACGCCAAGAAGCTGAAGTCGCACGTGGTACTCCACAGCTCAGAAGCCTTCCCCCGCACGGGAAGAATGGAGGAACTGCGGTCAAAGGGGAGGGAAGAGGGAGGGGCATGGGGACAGTAAAGATGGTGGAATGAGATGGCCGTCGTAGCCCTAGCTTCGTGTATGACTGCATATGTGATGTGATTCTACATCACGCACAACCAGAGGAATGAAAAGTTGTGCTCCATCTGTGTACAGTGAATCAAAATGCCTTCTGCTATCAGGTGTACCTAAGTAGAATAAATTAAAAAAATTTAAAATAATTTTATAAATGTGGTCAATAAAAAAGAAAGAAAGAAAAAGAAACCTTCCCCCACTCTCCATCCCTCAGGATGAGTTCTGATTCTACCGAGGGCCACTTAGGAAGTGGCTCTGTTTGTCTTACCCCGTCCCCATGTGCCTGTGACCTGCTGTCCAGCTGGACTGGAGCAGCCCATGCGGCTTCTTGGGATCACAGGAGGGTGTGGCCCTCCTGCCACTTGACCGCAGTTTCATCTCCTGGGTCCAAATCCTACTTATCTTTTAAAGGTCATCTCGAATTTGGTTTTCTCTGTGGCGTTTCTCTTGATCTCCTCCTCCAGGAATGATTTCGACCTCTGCTGGACTCCCACGGCTGTGGCCCTGCTATGGGCAGCTAGGGGCTCCCCCTGTGCCATCGCTACTGTTCCTGTTTGGTGTAGCATCTCCGCCAAGAAACAGGCGGCACCTTCTGCTTCACACCCCTCACCGTGCCCCACCCCTTGCTGTGCATGTGGGTGTTCTCAGTGTTTGTTTATTGACTGGCTGTGTGGATTCCTGCTGCCACCGGCAGACTCTGCCTCCCTGGATATTTCCTTCTTGATCGTCCCTGCAGACAGAGCCTCGCTGGAACCATGACCCCTCAGCTAGGTGGGGATAGAAGGGCTTGGGCAGATGGTTGGCTTCTCAGATGCGCTCTGAAGAACTGCACTGTGCCCCCTGCGGGAGCATCTGCAGGTACCAGGAGCAACTTGGCACACAGCCTGGCTGCTGTGACATGTTCACAAAGTCATCCTTTGGAGTAGGAGGCTATAAAGCTGAGAGGAAGAAGCGCTCCTCTTGGGATGGAGCTCGGATCCCTTGGAAATATCTTCATTTTGGAGTCTGTCTTACATTTCCAGGTTTCCCTTGAGTCATAGATAGAACCAGATTAGGGAACTGGAAGCCATGGGCAGGCCACAGGACCCAGGGTGGTGCCTGTCTGTCCTGCTTGTGAAATTCAATCTGGAGTGTGGAGTTTCCATGGCTGAGCCTTCTCTGCCTGGGTCTCTTTGGCCTCCTCTGGCCGTTGAGGGATGTTCCTCCCTAGCCACATGCAGATCGGCTGATTGTTGTGAAAATGCAATGGAACCCAGGAAGGGACCAGTGGAAAACATCTTTTTTTAAATATATATATTTTTAGTTGTCAATGGACTTTATTTATTTATATGCGGTGCTGAGAATTGAACCCAGTGCCTCACACATGCTAGGCAAGTGCTTTGCCACTGAGCCACAACCCCAGCCTGGAAAACAACTTTTGGTGTTACGTTTATTTGGTTTCATGTCAAGCTGAGAGCTGATAATTTGAGTGTGTGGGCGGCTGGAGTTCTTAGCTTCCACCCACTTGGGCAGAGCTATAGGTGCACCTTGCAGGGGAGGGGAAACTGGGAATTGCTCTCTGCCACATGATCAATAAGACATTCCATTCCCTGGGCCTTCTCCAGTGAAGATGGCCTGTCCCCCCAGCTGCCTCTCCCCACCCTTTCCTGTCCACTTTCTTCCTTCTGTCCAGAGATGGGCTAGTTAGCAGGCAGTCGTGAACCAAGGTGAATGCCACCTCTTCATTAAAATGCAAGGTTTCCCAGCCCTGCAGGGGGTAGAGGGTGAGAAAAGACCCTCCACCTGCTGCATTTCTGGAGCAGGTGCTGCAGGGGTTGCCGGTTCTTTCTCCACCTGGCCCACAGGGACTGTATTCCAAATGTGCAAGCCTGGGCCGGTCCTCACAGTGTGTGTGGGTGGGGGTGGCTACCGGGGATTGAACCCAGGGGTGCCCTACCACTGAGCTGCATCCACAGCCCTTTTTATTTTGAGACAGGGTCTGGCTAAGTTACCCCAGTTGGTCTCAACCTGCATCCTCCTGCCTCAGCCTCCCAAGTCCCTGGGATGATAGGCACTTGGCCCACTGTGCTCACAATTTTTTAAACATCCTATTTTAGAAGGAACGCTTTTGGCATTTTTATGTAAGTACTGCAGAGACCTTTCTCCGTTCCTCTGGTCCTGAGTTTTACATGGTTTCCCTTCAAACCATCCCTCGTTAATCCATGTCTTATGCTTTTGCTTGTTCATTGGGAACTTGGAGCTAGGAGGCATCTTGATTTCTAGAATAGAAAATTATATGGGGGTCTTTTAAAAAGGGGACTGAGGTCTAGACGTTTTGTAAGGATGGGCTGGGGTGTAGCTCGTGGCAGATCTTGCCTGGCGTGTGTGAGGCCCTGGGTTTGATCCCAGCACTGCCCCCTCAAAATAAGAAATTTTACAGGGAGATAGGGATTGAGAATGAGGAATTTGGATTTAGAGTTGATGGATTTCAATTCATGGAGCACACCAAGCAGGTCAGCAGATCGGGTGACCTTTAAGACAGTGGCCAGGCCTGGAGAGTGACCTCCCTGGCGAACAAATCGTGTCTCTGTGTAGAGGAAGAGACCCTCATGATGACATTGAATGGTGGACGTATAACACCCTCAAGGGAGAGAATAAAGCCAGCAGGCCGGGGTGCGAGTGCGTGGGGCACCTCGTGGTTTATGACAACCCGCTTTTCCATTTAGCCGCCACCATGTGCGTGTGAAGAAGGCTTCCCGTTCGTGGCCGTACCATGCTGAACGCACCTGATCGTCCGACCTTGGAAGAAGGCTTCCTGGTAGCTCATTATGCTTGGAGGAGCTGAGGCCAGAAAGCTGAGGCCGACTGCCTCAAGGTCACCCACAGTGCCTGTGACCATCCAGGCCCTTTGATGTCAGCTTCCAGCCTCCTTCCGCACATTGAGGGCTACATGTTGCTGAGCAAACGTGACGGGGGCAGAAGGCAAATCAGCCGCGCACATCCAGAACCCTCCCTCTCTCCTGCCTGGTCCAGGCACGTGGACTTCTTGGCTGGCCCGCTGCTTTGGTCCTGTGAAGTCTGATCCTGAGAAGCCGGGAAGAGCAGGAAGGAGCCGCAGGGGCTCAGACTGCAGGCTGAGACCTGCGAGGGAGTTTTGGGTGTTTGGGAATGTGAACTTGGCAGCTGCCTGTGCTCATGGGTGAGGGGAGCGGGTGGGAGAGAGGGTCCCCAGAGGCTCATTTTCATGCTGGAGTTTCCCTGGGTGCTTCATTCCAGATCTCACTGAAAGCTGCCTGTTCTTCCTCTGGACGCAATGCCTCCCGCAGTGAGTGCCCACCTGTGTGGGGAAGGGAGCTCACTGTCATGAGTTCTCACCGTCCTGCAGTTGGGCAGGGATGGAGAGGTCAACCGCATGTTGAGTCCATGCAAAGGAAGGCCAAGGAGCACTGTGAGGAGCAGGCCAGGGACAGCTGTCCCGTCTCCCTGGCTCCGTTGGTGCGGCTGCAGCCAGCCGCCAGCCGCCAGCCCGTCTCACACTTGCATTC
>PVHX01013728.1:0-53480 GCA_004024805.1 Geosciurus inauris
TGTTGACCTTAAAATGTTAACATTCATATAGACATTTACATTTTCGTAACAGAGTCCAATGTTATCTCCCTGACTTTCTGATAAAGACAATAATCTTACTACTTTAATTGTCTTCAAATGTTTCTTCGAGTTGTATGTAATTTTTTGCTTAGAATCTTGCTACTAAACATAAAACACATCTCATTACACTAAACATCAGACACATTTTGTTACTAAAATATTATTTTGTTTTTGTTTTACAAAAAACATTCATTTGTATTTTCTGGTATGGTTTCCTGATTTTTTGCTTATTTTTTTATTTTTGACCCTCACTACTTTTTACTAGTTCTTTTTTTTCTAATTCTATAATTTTTGTATTTAGCTGAAAAATAGACTTTCAAATTTCTTCTAATGATGGTCTTCATTTTAGATGTATATATGTCTTAAAACATCTTCATGAATTATAACTTGACAGGCTGTAAAATTATGACATTTATTTTTCCTCTATAATCTTACAGATATTAATTTATTTCCTTAGGCATTTATTTTTGCTGATGAAAATCTACAGTTAATTGGGTTTGGAGATTCGTTTTGTAGGATTTTCTCTTTATTTCAATACTCTGAAATTTTACTATAAAGCATCTTGATGTGAATTTTTGAAGTATATTTATCCCACTGAACACGTAGTAGAGTTTATTATTCTAAGGACTCCTCTTTTTCTTTGGTTCTAAGCATTTATATTATAACATTGCTTTGTACCCATTCTCTCTGGTCTTCATTGTGGATCTCCCCATAGATTATTCCAGGCCCATGAATTCAGCAACTTGCAGGTACAGTATGTTTCTCTCTGATTTCACTTTGTTTGGCCATTTTAGGGTGATATCTTGGTTTCTGGACCATATATTCTTCTTTATTTTCAATTTAAAAATATATTTTACCTATAATTTATGCACATATTTGAGCAGAAGATGGAAATTTTCCCATAGACTCAATTTACTGAGTTTATCAGAAAATTCACAGACCTTACTAAAAAAAGAAAAGGAAAAGAAAAGAACAACAGTAGTAGATACATAAAAATGCAATATGCTGGGCTGAGGTTGTGGCTCAGTGGTAGAGTGCTCACCTCTCACATGGGCACTGGGTTTGATCCTCAGCACCATGTAAATATAAAATAAAGGTATTGTGTCCACCTACAACCAAAAAGTTTTTAAAAATGCAATATGCTAGACCTTGAAGGATTTTTTCTCTTTTGCCTTAAAAGAAGAAGAACAAAATTTTAATTGTTATTCCATCAGTTACCTTTGAATTGCATGAGGGTAACTTCATAGGCTTCCATTATATACTCCTAATTAAAGGAAAAGAAAATTTCCTTCTAATTCTCCCCAAACAAAATACTTTGCATGACTCAACCCCTATTTCCTCTGTATTTCATATTTCTTCTTAGATCTGCCAAGAAAGAATAACAGCATTATATCATACCACTGACCAATGGAACCATGTAGCTATAAAGAAGGGGAATACAGAGTAAGAAATAGCCTTTGTTGCAACAGAAAGTGGGAAATGGGAAAGGTAAACAGACCAGAAGAGGTAAATATTTGCCACTTCATAGGCCATGGTCAGGAGAAAGACTTTCGAAATATTATCTTACTTTTGGATCCTTCCAGGTAGGCTGGTAATAGCAGTAGCTGTTGCCATGACAACCTACAGCCGATGTTAAAGTTCTCCAAATCAGGAAGCACTTATATTGTCAATAACAAAGCTTGGGGGAAGCAGCATTGAGTCTTCTACTTATTTTTAAAATTTTAACATTTTTCTGACATTTTCCCATGGGCATTATGCTCCCAAATGATCTTTATTTGAATTTGTCTCAGTCTATTTAGGCAAGTTTAAGTAAATGATTAACTTCAGGATAGAAATTTTTAAAATTCAGATAGAAAGAAGGTAGATGACCAGCTTGAATCCCAGAAGGAAGTCAGTGACAGACCCCAGAATGAGGTAAATAGCACTTAGACTTTCTCCACTCTTAATCCCAAAATAGCAGTTCTGCCCAAGAGACTAATATATCATTCTAGCTAAATGCATTTTTAAAAATGATCCCTGATGTCAGCAAAATCAAACCCTTAAAATAGAATTTTTCTTGGCAGAAGAAAACTATTTGATTTGTTACCTGATCCTTTATTCAGAATATTTTTTCAAGTGTTTACTGAATTGAATTAATATCCTAGACTGCATTGAGTAAGATACACATTTAGAATCCCAGCAACATATTCCAGGAAGATAATTCTTATGAGGGTGGGGAAAGTCATAGAATAGAAATATAAAATCCAAGATATTGTTCTAATCTAACCTCAATAAGAATTTCTCTACATGAGAAATTAAAAATCAGAGACTTTAAATGACTTATCCAAGGTCACACAATTTATGCGCAGAACCGAGAACTGAAAACCTGTTCGCATAACTCCCAGAGCAATCATCCTCCAAGCGCACCACAGCAAGGAGGATCATTTCCTATCCTAATGCAAGTGACAGCTTGATGGATTATCAGGTAGGTGGGAGTGAGTAATTTGCAATGGCAGTCATCTTCTTCCTGTTATTGTCCTATGTGGAATAGAACATCTGACTTTTGTTATGCTAAAAGTAGCATAGTAAAAAATGAATGTCATCTAACAACATTTTACATATGTGTAGCTGCTCTGTGGCAAGTAATTTCATTATCTTACAATTTAGACTTTTAGGGGAAAAGAGAATCAAGTATTGGAAGGAATTTGAACAGTTTCTGACAACGTGAAGTAAAACTCCATGATTACAGTCAAAATTATTACCTCTACATGACCTTGAGTACCAGCAGAACAAAACAACCATTTGGGGAGAGCTTGCTTGGCAGCAGGAGCCCAGGCTTGTAATAGTTCAAGTCTGTGGTCTGACTGGGCTCCTGCAGATGTTCTCATTTCTTAAAGACTATCAACAGGTAAAAGACACACAGTGCCCCAGAGCCATTCATCATTTTAGCTGCCGTTGTTTTTTCCATTGCTCACTTTCAGTAAACATTCTAAAGAAACAGATTTAGATTTTGTGTTCCACCGTGATCACCTGATGAATCATGGCACACTGAGAAAGAAAAGATGTCAAGAATGTTTAATCAGCAGTGATTTAAACAAGGGACATATTTGAGGGAATTAACAAAATCAGCAGGCTCATGGCTCTAGGCTGATTTTTCTTGCTGGTAGGACTAAATGAAAATCAGAACCCAAAGCAGTAGAAGTCTTTCAGGTCCAATTCATGCTGCCAATGTTAAAAGCCTGCCAGGATGGAAGGCTGAGTCACTCCCTATGTCGATTACAGCTGTGTTTTTCATACTTATGCTGAGTTTCTTGATTCTAGTGTTTAAAAAATCACTCATCTTCTGGAGCTTTATTCTTTTACCCTCCATCTCTTCTCTCTCTCCCTTCCCTGCTTCATTCCTAGGAATTGACTGCAAAGCAGTTAAAACATTTCTACCACTCAGTTCAGAATCTCCTAATTTAGCCTGATGTCAACAACCGGAGCTATAATACTCTAAAGCAGGACTCAATCAATGAGCGGTGATCCTTCTTCTTAGTGAGGCCATCAAGTACAAGTGGGCCCAGAAAAGTGCTTATAAAAGTGCTAAGACAAAATGAATTTGGGAAAATCTATAAAGTGTAGGTTTTTAAAAAATCAGTAGTGAAAGTGTGGGGTGTGGGAGTACTGACTTAACTCGCCTGGGGATCTTATTGACTGAAAGTTCACTGTTGCAAACTTGGGCTGCATTATTAGAAGCATGGTGACCACGACTAGGCTGGAAAAGATTTAATTCATCCTTGCAGTAATCAGATGATAGCTGCATCATCATCTATAGTTTTGAGAGCTGGATTTGCAAGTAGTTCATGTGTTTGGCTGGTGTTCTTGGTCACTTCTATGTCACATTTAATTTTTGTAGTGTGTGCCTATGTCCTCAACCTCTCTCTAAAGAAGTAGTAGTACTAAATACTCCTGGGAAAATGTCAAATAATATATGAAGAAAAAAATACAGTGACAGAAGAGTAAGCCTATGAAAATCCAATCACCAGTTACTGATGGACAAGTGTCTCACAATTGAATGCCTTCTTCAAGTAACATTAGGTAAGATTCTGATGGAAAAGAACTTAATCTTTAGTGTCCTTCTTAGACCTTCAGAGCTCATGGATGGAAAATAAGCAGTATTCATTTGTTTATTATGCTGGAAATCAAAGGAGGAATATCAAAGAGATATATCATGGGTACAGCATTTACTGACTAGAAAATTGATTTCTTTCAGCATGTGTGGGGAATCCTGACTGTTTATATAGTGGCAAATAATTTGTTATGTCCAAATGTTTATCAAGACCACACACATGTTCTATTAAAAGATGTGCTGAGCTCAATGACCTATTTCTAGACCTAAATGTTTTGACTTTGGAGAAGTTTAAATCCCCATAATTTGAGCAGGTTTTGATAGACAATCAGGTTTGGTAGAAGGAAAGAAAGAAAGGGAAAGAAAAAGAAAGGGAAGGAAAGAGGGAGGAGGCAAGGAATAGAGAGAGGGAGGAAGAAAAAGGAAAAACCCCAACCCTTGAGTTCCACATCATTCATGAAGCTAAGGCAATTGTGCTAAATTTATTGTAGAGATTAAACAGATTCTGGTATCTAATTGGCCTGAGTTGAAGCCTGACTCTGTTAATGATTAGCTAGCTATAAGGACAAATGACCATTGATGTCTCAGTTCCTTTATCTGTAATATAATGATAGTAATTCTATACACTTCCTAGGGTTGCTATGAAGACTACAGAATGAATGTAAGCAAGGTTCCTGGTACATTGTAAATACCACCTAAGTATTTGTCAAATAGAAATGAATAGAGAGTATCTGCATACAAAACCAGTGATTAAGCATAATCTGAAGCCTTCCAGAGTTAAATTCTGAAATAGCTAATGTGAATAGATCAAAAGGAAACTTAACCCATAGACTCATTTCTATTAAAACTGACCTGTTTCACTTTGGCAGGAGAGAAGTTGCCTACAACTGCATCGTTCTTAAATGATTGTGTAGATTAGTTAAGGGTGGGGAGAAAGACATTTTTTTAAGCTGAGAAAAGAGTGTGGGTCATGGAACCCAAAGAGGTAAGAGAGAATATGACAATTTGGAGAAGTTCAGATAATTGAGAATGAAGGTGACGATAAAGTAAGTGGCAATTGAAGAGGCTGACAGGAAAATGGGCAGATGTGAGAACCTTGTTGGCCTTGGTAAGGAAAATGGATTTTTATTCTGAAAGTTAAGAAGACTGCAAGTTTGTTGAATATTGACCAAGTTAGAAGCAATGGTGACAAAAAGAAGTGGAGAGAATCAAGACATTATTAGGAGGTAGAAGTCATAGGAATTGGAGACTAGCTTGCTTATTGGTTGAGGTGAAGAATTAAGGATCACTCCCTGGAGTCTGGCTTGGGCAGTGATGTAAATGGAGGTGCCTTTGCAGAGAGAGGAATACAGGCAGGGGGGAATGTTTGGGGACAGGCAAAAAAAGATGATATATCTAGTTTGGGACATGCTGAGTTTGAGGTGCCTGTGGAATATGTAGGCACTAGGAATCTCACTGTGCACATGGAGGTCTGAAGAAAGCATGTGCTAGAGCTCCAGATATGGAGGTTATCAGGGCAAATGGATTTATTTGGGTCTACTGGAGAAGATGAAATCTTACAGGGAGCATAGCATAGAATGAAACAAGAAGGAAGAAGGGGGTCAATCTTTAAGGAACATTAATTCCTAAGAGGTTGTCAGAAAAAATAACCCATGAAAGAGTTTGAGTAGGTGCAGCTTGAGAAAATTCTAAGCATAAAATCACAGAAACCAAGAACTGCTTCAAGAGAGAAGTGGGATCCAGTGGCAGACACTTATGATAGGTCAAACAAGATCAGGGCTAAAAAGGCACATTATCTTTAGCAATGATTAAAATATAGTGATGGTTGGGCCTGAAGTTTCTAACAATTCATATGGCACTGGCAAGGGACTGGGCATAATTAATTCATAGGAATGTGAACATGTAAATTATGCTGTAAGCATATGTATATGTAAGAATTAGAATGGTCTAGGTCATATTATGTATAATTATTACAGAAAAGCTTAAGATAATATTTAACAAAGTTTTAGAAGAAGGAGGGAAGTTTTTGCCTTGGTAGAAGATGTCCTCATAGAAGAAATGGAAAATCAATTCCATTTCTATAAAGTTTTGTGGGGTTGATCTGAATTCTCTTCTCATATTTCATGTGTTCAAGGTAAGTTTCAAAACAGTGGCTATTTCATAGTAGCAATATATCATATCTGTGACACTTCAGATTCATTGACATAGGGCATGCAAGAGTTTTCTCCTTATGGTCACTGTCAATTCCAGTATGTATGTCGTATTCAAGTTTCAGGATTTTGTCTAAATTTGTTTTTACATAAGAAGAATAGGAAAGTAAGATTTATTGATTTAGGGGTCTTAGTCCCACCACATCCTTTATTATTCCCATTTTATAGATGAAGAAGTTGAGGCTTAAAGAGGTTAAAAACCTTGGCCTAAGATCATAATGCAGGCCAGCTCTTTCTAGCACAGGTACTATGCTGCCTCTTTCCTTTATCATTCTTCATATTTTGAAAAGATTTTCACTAAAATGTTGACAAGATCCCCATTCTTTCTTCCTAATAGGTTTCTGATAATATTTCTTGATACTGTTCTATATATTTAGCTTAAAATACATTAATGTTTCTCTGAAAGAAAATCAACCTCAGAGTTGTTTAGCCGATAACACTTAAGTAATTAGGATAATTGTTATTGTTACCACCACCATTACCACTGTTAATAGCACACTGGCAAGTTAACTCAGATACCCATAAAACAGGAAGAAGAGCCTTTACCAGATGACTTAGAAAATGATCCTACAAGAAAAAAGTATATTTACATGCTGAAATCTGAGCATATATTTATTCCTCAAATAACACTCCCCCAACTCATACATTTACTAATGCTTAAAATTCTATTAACAGGAAGTGAGGTCTTTCATTTCACAAAAGAGATGACACTTAAAGGGCACATGCCTTCTGAAAGAGGAGAACATAATAGATAAAATAAACTCCAAGAAATAAATTACTATTTTAATTAGATTTGGATGATAGTGGATAGGTAGAGAACAGAAGTCAATTTGTGCCTGAAGAATCAGCAATAGAAGGACACCACAAAAGTAGGGCGAATGAGAGGCAGAGGTGACCAAAATTTCCAGCTTCATACCTCTGCTGAAAAGCATCCCTTAGAAGGGTTAGTGTGCCTGTAAAGACCTCTCTCCACAATTTCTAAAAAGTGAAGGTAGTGCTTCTCTTCACTTCTGAAACAATTGATATTGCTTTCTTTAGAAGCTTGTTTCTGGCTTCTGCCTCTAGATTTATTATGCAGTTTCTGCTTGTTGACATGTACTTCAGCATGTTTATCTTTATTGATGGTTTTAAATTATAAATGCCTTGAGGCCAAGATCTAAATACCTTGCTTACTATAGCAGAATACTATTGGTACACATCTGCTGAGCAAATAATAAATGTCACCTGATATGGTATGTGATAATTAGGAGTAGTCATCCTTTGATCACCTCCCAGAGATGTTTCAAAGGTTGAGAATATAATGCTACCATTTAAATATCCTTCAAATAAAGGTACTATTTAAATAAACCTAAGGAAAAAAGAAACAAGAGTAAAGAGGCCAAGGAAGTACCCAGATGGTTGAGACAGTATTGTGTTGACCTGAATTCCTTCTAAATAGGAGACGTAGGATTTTTTTTAAAAAGTTGTAGTCTCTGAAGCTGACAAGGTATGCACTTGTCTAAAGATTTTTCTATTTGAAGGATCTTTGATGCTCACATGTTATATTCCCTTCTAAATTGTGAACACTTTTATTTATTCTTTTGGCATTCCCCTTCCTAGTGATTAATTCAAAAACTTCATTTGAAAGGCCCCGAATAAAAGTCACCTGAATATTGCAAGTAGTGATTTTTTTTTTTTTTTTTTGGTACTGGGGATTGAACTCAGGGGTACTCGACCACTGAGCCACATCCTCAGCCCTATTTTGTGTTTTATGTAGAGACAGGGTCTCACTGAGTTGCTTAGCACCTCGCCATTGCTGAGGCTGGCTTTGAACTCGCAATTCTCCTGTCTCAGCCTCCCTAAGTGCTAGGATTACAGGCTTGAGCCACTGCGCCCGGCTGCAAGTAGTGATTTTTGATCAGAACATATCAAAACAATGTGTTTATACTCTTCTAAAAGCCTGGAGACACCTTGATAGAACACCCAGAGAGATTTATTTGAGAGAATGATAAAGCAAGATGGGATCTCATTAGGGATTTTCTTTATTGATACTACAAATTTGTCCAAGCATAATTTTTGGAAATGGTCCAAATGGGAATTCCAAGGAGAACTCGTTTAGGATATATTGTTTATAATGAAGAGCACACAGTGGCCCTGTTTCAAAGTATACTGTAAATCTTCTTCCATTGCCTTTCCTCCAGCCCGTTTCATGTCTCCCACTTCTGACTCACGTCTTCTTTCAGGGTGGAACAGAAAATTAGTACTGAAAACAGTCAGTACTAACCCCTGATGGAGAAAGAGTCGAGTGGGCAGTTTAAGGCCATTCAAGTAGGATGTGAAAGTCTGCAAAAATTCAAGGATTTCAATCCAATCTGATGTTGCTTGGTACATTTTAGAAGCAAGATGTCTCTAATTATTTAAGATACTCCCTTATTGCCAAAATGACCCACTTTAAGTTAGTCAAATAGAGGATAAGGGTAGCAAATGTGTCCTGTGGATTAACATTAAATATAATACCTAATTCTTCCTTGGCATTTAGACATATTTTAAAATTAGAAACCATGTTGTTGAATATTTCATGAACCCAGATTATAACCTAACCTGTAAATACATCTAAGTTAAGGAAAAAATCAGGGATTGTACAATTTAACGGAATATCATAAACCTTCCTGAATTTAAAGGCTCCTCCAACAGGTGTTATTTTTAGCACTGAGTGGGGAGATGAAATGAAAAGGTGAATCGTAAACAGAGACATAAGAATAAATGACCTGACACAAGGAATATAAGTTTCTAAGGACAATAAGTAGTTTCTGACAAAGAATCAGGAAAAGTAAGATATGAGAGAAGATAAGCTACAAAAGGTCATTTGGACCATCTAAAAAATAAAAATTCCTTTTGAAGGAAACATTCTATCAAGACATTGCAAAATAAATCCATGAATTGAACAGCTGTGCTTTACTTCTAAAAGATTCCATGGAGAATTTATTAGTATGCATCACATCTAAAATCCCAGGGTTTAATTGCACAAAATTATTGAAAATAGAAAACTTTACATGTTTTCTCCTTCTTTCAATGAAAGGGAAAAACAGGATAACTTCAATATCTTCTACAAACTAAGCTGGGAATATCCTTTCTTTTATTTTCTCAGGCTGTGTTCCAGCATCAATCTCTACATTGAAGGAGAAAAAATACATAAAATATGACAAGATATGAGGGTAGCCATCTCCACTCCATGATATACTTGATGCAATATTATCTTGATTGTGTTGAAGGCTTAGTCCAGAATCCATACTTTCTACATGGATATACAAGAGGAAATTCATTCTCTGTAACCTGTCTGTCAATAAAGGAAAAAACACAAAACAGCAAACCTATGTAATTAAAACTCCACAGCTCAGTAAGAAGCTCATAAATGAGATGACACCACACTTCCAAAAGTTGGTAAGAAAACACTCCAGTCCATAGGGATTCTTAGAACTGTCCAGGGTCCTGATCCTATTCAGCCTTATCTCTGATCCTGTCTCCTTCTCCATGTCTCCCTTCTAAACAGTAACCATCTTGACTTTAGTGTTCCTTCAGAAATGTTCACAACTCTTACCTACCACCTCAGAACATTTGAAGACCTTCCTGTGCAACCTGACCTTAGGACACCTTCATAGGTGTGGCTTACTCCTTCCCTCAATTTATCATCATCTAAAGTAGGGAACTTAAAATTCACTGTTTGGATTAAGAGTATGCATTGATGACCATGGAGAGATTTAAGATAACTTGTTTTTCTAAGGGAAAAGTAATTTATTTACATTTTAAATTTATTTTTTAAACTGGCCT
This sequence comes from Geosciurus inauris, assembly GCA_004024805.1. NCBI lineage: Eukaryota > Metazoa > Chordata > Mammalia > Rodentia > Sciuridae > Geosciurus > Geosciurus inauris. Next base: position 10,168 of record PVHX01013728.1, read on the forward strand.
TCTTTGTTATAAAAATATTCATGATCTCATACATTTATGCCACAGTAACTCTCATCATTTAGTTATTACAAACAAGTCAACAACATCAATGTAGAAAGGCCAATATAGTGATAGAGTAGTCAATATTTATCACATATATTTTTTTTCCCTAATACTGGGGATTGAACTCAGGGGCATTTAACCACTGAGCCACATCTCCAGCCCTTTCTTTGTACTTTATTTAGAGACAGGGTCTTGTTGAGTTGCTTAGGGCCTCACTAAATTGCTGAGGCTAGCTTTGAACTCACAATCCTCCTGCTTCAGCCTCCCAAGCCTCTGGGATTACAGATGTGCACCACAGTGCTCTGCTATCACAAATATGTTCTGAATCTGGAATAAATATCACTAAAAGGTGAAAACAGTTGTATATTAGCATAACATAATATAGCTACCAAAAGGTATTAATATAATATTTTCTATTTAAAACAAAGCCCAGAAGAAACTGAAGAAAAATGCCCTTTAACTCTGTCATATAAGAATATCCAATCATCTGATGCAATTTAATATCTATATGTATCTGTAAGATTATCTCCTAAAGCAGCCAGAGAAAACTCCTCAAATTCATGTAACAAATATGCTGGTGTATGGTTAGACATTTCTTTTATTCTGAAGATTCAGATTATTATTGAAAATAATATAAATTCATGTGGTTAATTTTCCAAAAGCTGTATTTTAAAAATCTAGTAAATTTATTCTTAAATAATGCAACTTCTGACCTGCTTAGTATTCAAAACCAAAAACTGAAATTCTGCCACTCTCTTTTCAGTCTATTGATTTGAGAACTACAGCTGCTGAAATTAAACTTTATTGTTAGCATAGAGCTTTCAGCTGAGGAAGCAATTTCAAATTGGTTTCTTTTCTAGCCCAGCTTAATATTAAGTAAATATATGCCTATAAGTGTCTCTGGCAGATTATTACCTAACATGGTGCATGCAACTTTGCAGGTGCAGCTCCAAGGAACTGAAATCTACTTTGGTGCTGAATCTTCCTACCCAGTGGGTAAACATTATTGGTGAAACTGAATGAACACTTATCCCCAGAGCTCCAAGAGTGATTTCATGTTAGACATTTGTTTGGTTTAGCATATTTTTTATTTAGTGCTCTAAATTATGATCATAGAGTGATGAAATGGCCACAGTCTCTGTCCTTGAGGAGCACACTGTCCAAAGATTAGACAAAAGACATATTATAACATGGAAATAAATATTAGAGATTTACATGGTGTATAATGGAAAGGGCTTCTCACTTATATAGGGGGTGATTTTAGAGGAGTGGGGAAGGCATCCCAAAGGAAATCAAGTAGAGATTGATGAGATTGATGTTTTTGCTTTATTTTTTTTAAATAGCAAGTTCAATTTCCTGGTTCAAGAAATAGCTCCTATTCTCTAAAAATAATAAAATAATGTTCCCCCTGCTGGCATAAACACTAACTGAAGTAGCGGAAATAATAACCCATCATTTTATAGACATTCTGAAAGACAAGGGGAGGGGGATGATGAATGGAAGAATAATATGAAGAGCTGTGCATTTTGAATAATAAGATCAGTAAAGATACTACTTATTTTTATTTCAAATCAATAGGCAGTGAAATTTTGGAAAGTCAGGGAAGGAAAAACAATGTCTTTTCATGAATGCCCTATCTTTTAAAGAATACTGTGACTTTCAAAGTTATGCCTTGAAATAGGAGTAAAAAAGCACACAGAAATCTGTCTCAGAAATCAATAAAACTTGACTTAGTTTGATATTTTGCCACTTTAAGCTTATACCTGAATTCTATCAGACTTCCCTTTCTAGCAGAGAAAACCATGGCTGCTACTCTAAGGGCAAATAAATCTCTCCCCTAAAACTGTAAGATGGGAATTTCCCTGCTGTGATGCATTTGTGTCATAAAGAGACAGGGCTGAGTTTTGAGTGAATGTATTTGTAAAACCACTTTTACCAATTGACTGAAGAACAAAGAAAACCAGTACAAGTTAGGTACTATATTTATATAACACAAAGTAATAATTTGTCACTTCACTATGTGATTCAAAAAAAAGGAAAAAATAATCTGGATAATTTAGTTGGAATGGAATTAAGGACTGTGGTTTGGGTCCAGGGTACCAAATCTAACACTGAAGAATGAGGGATAAAAGGAAAATCACTATGTTGCCCAGAAGCCAGACACAAAGCTGCAAAGGTAGACAAAATTCAAGTCCTACTTCATCTTTTAAAAAAGAATCCATGAGCCAAGACTTTCATGTATTCTTGTTTATATACAACATAACCATTACCACCACCATCACAATGACTACTAGCACTTATTCTGCATTTACTCTATGCCAGACTTTGTTCTAAATGAGGCATTTTATTATTCTATTACACTTCTGCATCAACCTCATATGAGGGGTATATTTCCTTATTTCATAGGATCTAAGACACCACTGATTAGGAGATATATTTTATATGATGCTAAAAAAGTGAAAACAAACTACGATTTGCTTTCCATTTTAAGCCACATTTAAATTTCAGAGTTAAAATGTAAAATAATATGCACTTGTTATTCAATTAAATTTAGTACAAATCCCTCATTTTATTTATAGAAGAGCAAGCTAAAGCTCAGAGGGCTAAAGGTAACTTTTCTTTTTTTTTCATATTTTATTTATTTGTTCTATTTAGGCTTACATGTTAACAGAGTGCAATTTGATTCATTGTACATAGATAGAGGATAACATATCAATTCTCTAGTTGTAAGTTGTATAGAATCACAACATATATGCAGTCATACAAAAAGTTAGGGCTATGATGACCATCATATTCCACCACATTTACTGTCCCCATGCCCCCTCCCCCCTTGCACCCCTGTGAACAGAGATCCACCATTGTTTCCATGTCCTTCCCCACATTATGGATGAGCATCCACTTATCAATGAGTATATTCAGCATTTGGTTTTCTAAGATTGGCTTACTTCACTTAGTATGATATTCTCTAATTCCATCCATTTACCTGCACATGCCATAATTTTATTCTCTCTAATTGCTGAGTAATATTCCATTGTGCATATATACCACAGTTTCGTTACCCAGTCATCTATTGAAGGGCATCTTGGTTGGTTCCACAGTTTAGCTATTGTGAATTGACCTGCTATAAACATTGAAGTGGCTGCAGCACTGTAGTACGCTGTTTTTAAGTCTTCTGGGTATAGACCCAGGAGTGGGATAGCAGGCTCAAATGGAGTTTCCATTCCAAGTTTTCTAAGGAATCTCCATACTGCTTTCCAGACTGGTTGTACCAATTTGCAGTTCCACCAGCAATGTATGAGTGTGCCTTTTTCTCCACAACCTCGCCAACACTTATTGTTGTTTGTATTCTTGATAGTTGCTATTCTGACTGGTGTGAGATGAAATATTAGGGTAGTTTTAATTTGCATTTCTCTGATTGCTAGAGATGTTGAACATTTTTTCATATGTCTGTTGATGGATTGTATATCTTCTTCTGTGAAGTTTGTGTTCAGCTCTTCGGCCCATTTATTGATTGAGTTGTTAGATTTTTTGGTGTTAAGCTTTTTGAGTTCTTTATATATACTGGAGATGAGTGGTCTATCGGATGTGTGTGTGGAAAAGATTTGTTCCCAGAATGTCGGCTCTCTGTTCACTTCATTGATTATTTCTTTTGCTAAGAAGAAGCTTTTTAGTTTGAATCCATCCCATTTGTTGATTCTTGATTTTACTTCTTGTGCTATAGGAGTCTTGTTAAGGAAGTATGGTCCTAATCCGACATGATGAAGATTTGGGCCTACTTTTCCTTCTATTAGGTGTTGGGTCTCTGTTCTGATTCCCAGTCTTTGACCCACTTTGAGTTGAATTTTGTGCATGGTGAGAGATAGGGGTTTAGTTTCATTTTGCTGCATATGGATTTCCAGTTTTCCCACCACCATTTGTTGAACAGGTTATCTTTTCTCCAGTGTACATCTTTGACTCCTTTATCTAGTATAAGGTAACTATATGTAAGTGGTTTTGTCTCTGTGTCTTCTATTCTATACCATTGGTCTACATGTCTATTTTGGTGCCAGTACCATGCTATTTTTGTTACTATAGCTTTGTAGTATAATCTGAGATCTGGTATTGTGATGCCTCCTGCTACACTCTTCTTGCTAAGGATTGCTTTGGCTATTCTGGGTCTCTTATTCTTCCAAATGAATTTCATGATTGCCTTTTCTATTTCTATAAGGAATGATGTTGGGATTTTAATTGGGATTGCATTGAATCTATATAGCACTTTGGGGAGCATGGCCATTTTGTCAATATTGATTCTGCCTATCCAGGAGAATGGCAGATTATTCCATCATCTAAGGTCTTCTTCAATTTCTTTCTTCAGTGTCTTGTAGTTCGCATTGTAGAGGTCTTTCACCTCTTTTGTTAAATTGATTCCCAAGTATTTTATTTTTTTTGAGGCTATTGTGAATGGGATAGTTTTCCTAATTTCTCTTTCAGATGGTTTATCACTGATGTATAGAAATGCAATTGATTTGTGGGTGTTGATTTTATATCCTGCTACTTTGCTAAAATCATTTATTAATTCTAAAAGTTTTCTGGTAGAATTTTTTGGATCCTCTAAGTATATAATCATGTCGTCCTCAGATAATGATAGTTTGAGTTCTTCTTTTCCGATTTTTATCCCTTTAATTTATTTTGCCTGTCTAATTGCTCTGGCTAGTGTTTCAAGGACTATGTTGAATAGCAGTAGTGAGAGAGGGCATCCCTGTCTAGTTTCCATTTTCAGAGGGAATGATTCCAATTTTTCTCCATTTAGGATGATGTTGGCCTTGGGTTTAGCATAGACAGCTTTTACAAAGTTGAGGTATGTTTCTTCTATCCCAAGTTTTTCTAGTGTTTTGAGCATAAAAGGGTGTTGTATTTTGTCAAATGCCTTCTCTGCATTGATTGACAAAATCATATGACTCTTATCTTTAAGTCTATTGATGTGATGTATTACGTAAATTGATTTCCGTATGTTGAACCAACCTTGCGTCCCTGCAATGAACTCCACTTGATCATGGTGCACTATTTTTTTGATGTTTTTGTATGAGATTTTCCAGAATTTTATTGAGAATTTTTGCATCTACGTTCATCAGGGATATTGGTCTGAAGTTTTCCCTCTTTGATGTGCCTCTGTCTGGTTTTGGAATCAGGGTGATACTTGCCTCATAGAATGAGTTTGGAAGGGTTCCCTCCTTTTCTATTTCATGAAATAGTTTGAGGAGAATTGTTATTAGTTCTTCTTTTAAGGTCTTGTAGAACTCAGCTGAGAATCCATCTGAACCTGGGCTTTTCTTGGTTGGAAGGCTCTTGATGCCATCTTCTATTTCCTTGCTAGAAATTGAACTGTTTAAATTGTGTATGTCCTCTTGGTTCAATTTGGGTAGGACATATGCCTCTAGAAATATGTCGGTGTCTTCAGGGTTTTCTACTTTACTGGAGTATAAATTTTTAAAATAGTTTCTAATTATCCTCTGTATTTCAGTAGTGTCTGTCGTGATATTTCCTTTTTTATCATGAATTTTAGTAATTTGGGTGTTCTTCCTCCTCCTTTTCCTTAGGGTAGTTATTTTTTCGAAGAACCAGCTTTTTGTTTTGTCAATTTTTTAAATTGTTTCTTTTGTTTCAATTTCACTGATTTCAGCCCTAATGTAGATTATGTCCTGTCTTCTACTTCTTTGGCTGTTAATTTGTTCTTCCTTTTCTAATGCTTTGAGACAAAGAGTCAACTCATTTATTTGTTGACTTTTACTTCTTCTAATGAATGAGTTTAGTGCTATGAACTTTCCTCTTACCACTGCCTTCATGGCATCCCAGAGATTTTGATATGTTGTATTGGAGTTTTCATTTGCCTGTAAGAATTTTTTTTATCTCTTCCTTGATGTCTTCTGTTATCCATGCATCATTCAATATCATATTATTTAGTTTCCATGGGGATGGAGTAGTTTCTGGTTTTTAATCTGTCATTGATTTGAAATTTTATTCAATTTTGGTCACATAGGATGCAGGGTAGAATCTCTAATTTTTGTATTTGCTAAGACTGGCTTTGTGACATAACATATGATCTGTTTTGGAAAAGGATCCATGTGCAGCTGAGAAAAAAGTATATTTGCTCATTGGTGGATGGAATACTCTATACATGTCTGTTAAGTCTAAATTATTGATAGTTTCATTGAGGTCTATAGTTTCTTTATTAAGTTTTTGTTTGGAAGATCTATCCAATGGTGAGAGAGCTGTGTTAAAGTCTCCAAGTATTATTGTGTTGTGCTCTGTTTGATTCTTGTATTTGAGAAGGATTTGTTTGACATAGGTAGAAGCCCCATTATTTGGGGCATAGATATTTATGATTGTTATGTCTTATTGATGTATTATTCCCCTAAGAAGTATGAAATGACCTTCTTTATCTCTTTTCACCATCTGTGGTTTGAAGTCCACTTTATTTGATATGAGGATGGAAACTCCTGCTTGTTTGTGAGATCCATGTGAATGAAATGTTTTTTCCCACCCTTTCACTTTCAGTTTGTGGATGTCTTTTCCTGTCAGATGAGTCTCTTGAAGACAGCGTATTGTTGGGTCTTTTTTTTGATCCAGTCTGTCAGTCTATGTCTTTTTTTGGTGCATTTAGGCCATTTACATTCAGGGTTATTATTGAAATATGATTTGTAATTCCGGTCATTTTGGTTTGTTTTTGGTTTTTACCTTGAGTTGTTTTCTTTTTTGAATGGTCTTTCCTTTAGTGTAGTTCCTCACTTTGTAAATTTTGATTGTTGGTTATCATTTCCTCCTTGTGGAATATTTTGCTAAGAATGCTGTGTAGTGCAGGCTTTCTTGCTATAAACTCTTTTAACTTCCGTTTATCATGGAAGGTTTTTATTTCATCATCAAATGTGAAGGTCACTTTTGCTGGCTATAGGATTCTTGGTTGGCATCCATTGTCTTTCAAGGCTTGGAATATGTTATTCCATGATCTCCTGGATTTGGGGTTCTGGGTTGAAAAATCTGCTGAGATACAAACTGGTCTCCCCTTATATGTAATCTGGTTCCTCTCTCTTGTGGCCTTTAAAATTCTATCCTTATTCTGTATGTTGGGCATTTTCATTATAATGTGCCTTGGTGTAGATCTGTTGAAATTTTAAGCTTGGTGTCCTGTAGCCTCTTGTATTTGATTTTCCATTTCATTTTTCATACTTGGGAAATTTTCTGATATTATTTCATTGAAGAGATTGTGCATTCCTTTGGTTTAAAATTCTGCACCTTTAATAAATCTTACATTTGGTCTTTTGATGCCATCCCATATTTCTTGTATGTTCTGTTCATGATTTTTTACCATCTTCACTGTATGGTCAAGTTTATTTTCTAGATTGTATATCTTGTCTTCATTATCCAAGGTTCTGTCTTCCAGGTGATCTAGTCTCCTGGTGATGCTTTCTATTGAGTTTTTTATTTGGTTTATTGTTTTCTTCATTTCAAGAATTTCTGATTGTTTTTTTTTCATGATATCTAGCTCCCTCTTAAAGTAATCTTTTGCTACTTGTAATTGCTCTCTTATCTCTTTGTTAGAATGATCGATGGTTGCCTTTATTTGCTCACCTATTTCTTTGTTGGATTGATCAATTTTTGCCTGTAATTGTTCACTTATGTCATTCTTTAGTTCGCTGATTATTTTAATTATGTACATTCTGCATTCTTTCTCTGACATTTCATCAACTGTGCTGTCAATGGATTCTGTTGCAGTGGTATCCAGGTTTATTTGGGGCACTTTGTTCCCTTGCTTTTTCATGTTGATTGTGTATCTTCCTTTCTTGAAATACCAATCTGAGGTATTGCAGCTTCTATCCTATAATCTTGTATTACTTGTGTCTCACCTTGGAGCTACTTCTGTTCTCCCAGTGTCCCCAGATGGGCACTACTGTCACTAAAGTTGGTGGCAGAGTTAGTGGACATACCTCTAGAGGGCAGTGGGTGTGGCTTTGGCTGGGCGCCTGAGGCAGCCCCTGAGGGCTGTTTTACCCCTCTCTTGTGCTTCTTCTGGTGAACAGGATCTCTGGAGCAGAAGTAAAGCTGGGCTCAGGTCTCACTTAGGCAGGGTCACAAGCTGGAGAGTCTGTGTGCGACCCTTACAGTACGTGTGAGCTCCCCTGGGGCTAGAGGCTAACAGGCTCTGGTCTGCCTTTAACTGGGCACCCCTGGCATTCCCTAAGGGCAGTTTTGTGCCTGACCACAGGAACTCTGGAGTGGAACTGAGGCAGGCCAGAGCGCACTAGGGTGGGGCCTCTTCATGCTGGGGTCTCTGGAGGCCACTCTTACCCTGGGTATTCCTTCCTCTGTGGCTGGTAGCAATCAGACTCTGGTCAACTCTTAGTTGGACACCTGTGGAGTTTTCTGAGGATGGATCTGGGCCCTCTGTAGCTCCTGCCGGACCCCAGGAACTCTGGAGCGGACCTGGGGTGGACCCATGCTGCCCTTGCATGGGGCTGCCTCTGCTGGTGTCTCTGGAGCGACTCTTGCCCTGAATTTGGGCTTCCCAGTGGCTAGAGGTAGCAGTCTGTGGTCTCCCTTTGGCTTGACAACCGTGGAGGTTCCTGTGGGTGGGTCAGGGCCCTCTGTGGCTCCTGCCGGTCCACAGGAACTCTGGAGTGGAACTGCAGTGGGCCCAAGCCGCCCTTGGGCAGGGCTGTCTCCACTTGGGTCTCTGGAGTGACTCTTACCCTGAATTTGGGCTCCCCAGTGGCTAGCGGCTGGGGCTGTGTGTCTACGGGAGCAACTGCTAGGGGCCCTGCATGATTGGGTGGGCACTGGAGCCAGGTACCCCATGTAGAAACAGTCCCCGCCTGAGGCGAGCCCTGGGCTGGGGCTCCGAGCCGCCTGCAGCTGAGCTCCGCTGCTGCTTGCTGCTGAAGTCATGCTGTTTGTGGCAATTGCTGTTGCCTAGTGGCCCTGCATATACACACAAGTGAAATTCCTGTGGGGGTAGCTGTAGGATAATTGTCCAGAAGCTGGCTGGGAGATGGTATTGCCACAACTTCAATCTCCGGTTCTGGAGAGACTGACCGTGGCCTCCATCTAAGCCGCCATCTTGGAACCACCCCCCATAAAGGTAACTTTTCAAAGGTCACATTCAGATAAAGAAAGAGTAGAAGATATGAATCCAGGATATGAATCCAGGTCCAAAAAGCACCTGGAAATCAGGGGCCCTAATCAGAGCCATGCTATCTTTATGATCTAGAACAACCAATGCTCCTCTGTGCCTTCATCTGCTCATCTTTTGAAGTAGGCTTTTTAGTTTTGAACTAGATTATTTCTAAGATCCCCTTCAGCAATCACATTCTCAGATTCTTTGTCTTCACAAACAGGCAGCGGTTTTGAATTTAATGAGGAAAAAACATAATGTACAGCATAATTTTATGACCACAGAAATGAGAACAGGCCCTAGAAAGAAATCAGACCTGGGTGGTAGTATTACACAGAGAAAGTAGCAATGTCATTTGAGTCAGAAAGACATGATTTCTTACACCAATAGCAGTTCTGTTTTAGATATGTAGCGCTGAATAAGGTGCTTATCCTCTTTGAAGTATCCTTATTTGAAAACTACAATATGCCCATTTCAAAGATGAACTTTTATGAAAATTAACTATTACAGTGAAAGCTAATTCTTTGGCATGAGTTACTCCATAAGGACTAGCTATCCATATTTCCAAAAATTCTAGCTAGCTATCAGTTACTTCATAAAGGCTAACTATCCATATTTCCAAAAATTCAGCCTGAATTAAAATGTAGTCCAAGTTCTACCACTGGACGTTTTGGAGCTATATGTATTCTCTTACAAATGTCATGTGCCAATGGTCCTCAAAAGCTGAAAATCAAGGGGAAACTGTGCAATATATAACTAAGAGACATGCATTTTAGAACATAAGAGTTGTAAATATTTGCTAATCCCCATTCCTACCCAGTGTCCATCCTCCTACCTTCTGGTGAAGCATCACAGCCTTGAATGCAGTTGGCTGAGCTTGTAAATGTAGAAGAGCAAAAGATTAGGCATGGAGTCAAATATCCCATCAGATTCAAGAAACTTCACTATGGGGAGTTTGGCTGTGACTGTTGAGAGGAAGCATGTAGACTTGCACCTTGAAACATGAAGCTGCTGGTAGCCATCTTGCTAGAAATAAAAATGTAAGATATAATATGACATGGTTGAGAACAGAGTAGAAATATGGAGACAGACATCAGGAGATGTCCTGATGACATCACTTAAGTCCATGCCGAATTCATGTTGACCTCTGAGTTAATGTGTCTTTCTTTTTGTGTATGAGCTAATATATCCCTTTCATGATAGTCTATTTGGGTTCTTACTCACAACCCCCAAATATACTAAGTGTCTCCAAATACAATGATGTCATTGCTTCCTTGCAGGAATTTGACCACTGGAAAATAAACTACTACTATTTTGTTCACCTATTTCTCTTCCTAAGACTGGACAGAATCAAGATCACACTGTCATTTTACAAGCTGTCTGATTTGCCAGATTCAAGGGCAGGAAATTAGGCACAATTGAAAAGGGCCAAAAACTCTCCCTTAGTTCCCAGTGTGTGGACCACCCCTACCTAAGGTGCTCCTACAGTCCTTACTTGTCTGTCTTCCTAGATACAGTCATTTAATCACCAAAAGTCATATCCAAGATTGCTTTCAGATTTTTCCCACTAAACCTTTTGGTAAAACTAGTAAAACTCAACTCAACATGGATTGATATCAGTCCCTCTTTCTCTGCTTTTTGTAAGTAAATGGTGAAATGGCCATGGCAAATGAAAAGCAAACTGAGAAGCAAGAGAAGACACAGGGGCTGAGCCAGCTAATTGTACATCAGAGCAAGAATCCCAGGGTGGACACAACTAGTTGTATAGGACACAGTTTACACAGACTTGGAGTTTGTTCTTTTAAATTAACAGGACTTTCATTAACCACTGCCCTATATCCTATATGCAATTTGGATGTCCAAAGGTCTGTCCAATCCAATTCCATAGGCTAGCATTTGAGACTTTCCACTTCCCAACACCAGACCAGTTTCCACCCTTTCTCCTCCATCCTTTCCATATTAACCAACTATTTTGCTAGGCCCATGCACTCTTGACTCTTGGGTATGTCTAATGGTCTCCCAGTTCTCCCAACGGCTTTCATATTGACATTTCCCCCCTAAAGAAGCCTTTCATCTCCTTTGGACTTTCCCAAGTCCCACATGCAGTGGATCAATTCCCTGTTCCATGAATCATTCCCTGAAACTCTTAGCCAGAAAGAATCTTCCCTTCCTCTTAATACTTAAGAAGATTCACCATCTATCCCTCACTGGGCCTGCACTTATATACTGCCTTGTAGCATTAGCTTCTTTTAATGTGCATGCATTTTATTTCCCCAGCTAGAATGTTACCCTAAGATTCAGGGTTGGTAAAACACTGCCCAGTACATATTTTTATTTATAATTCCTACTGAGAACAGAGTTAGTAATGGGGTATCAGAGCTGAATGAGACAGAAATATGAATGTTTGGGAAGGAATAACAAAATAGTAAGTGCTAAATTAGAGGAGATGAAGGAAGACACCAAGTCAGGAAAGCTTACAGGAAACATATATGATAGCAGGCATAAAGGTTGTTCAGAACATTTTTTCACGTAAAGAATGACTTAATGACATTTCCCAGTAAATGGATGGATCTAGAGACTATCATGCTAAGTGAAATAAGCCAATCCCCCAAAACCAAAGGTTGAATGTTCTCTCTGATATGTGGATGCTAACACACAACAAGTGGAGGGAGGGAAAAATAAAAGTTCTATGGATTAGACAAAGGGGAATAAAGGGAAGGGAGGGGAAATAGGAAATAGGAAAGACAGTGGAATGAACCTGACATGGCTTTCCTATGTTCATATATGATTTTTTTTGGGGGGAGACAGAGATTGAACTCAGGGGTACTTGACCACTGAGCCACATCCCCAACCCTATTCTGTGTTTTATGTAGAGACAGGATCTCACTGAGTTGCTTAGTGGCTCGCCATTGCCAAGGCTGGCTTTGAACTCATGATTCTCCTGTCTCAGCCTCCCAAAGTGCTGGGATTACAGGTGTATGCCACTGCACCTGGCTCATATATGAATATACCACAATGAATCTAAAAATTGTGAACATCCACAAGACTGGGATCCTAATTAGAATAGGATGTACTCCATGTCTGTATAAATATGTCAAAATAAACGACTGTTGTATATAACTAAAAGAACACATAAAACAAATAAAAAAATGTTCAGCAGCTTTATTCTCAAAACCTTCATAAACTGTACCTACAGAAGCTTCAACTTCAGCAAGAATGGCCTGATATATACATGCAGGAAGTTGTTTAGGCCAAATTCCTTGCCCTCTTTATGATACCAAAGCATCTTCTTGCAGCCACAAAGTGATAGTAAAATCTTGAGAGGAGAATAATATTTCAGCATACTCAAGAGAAAGTATGAGACCAATGTAAGAGACACAAAGCTTAGAATCTGAGGCACAAGCACTGCCCAGAGTGGTGCAAAGAGGTCAGTCTTGGACCATTGTAAGACTTGGGGTAACTGAACTTTAGCAGTTTAGTTCTCTCAGTTGTAAAATTGCAGTACATATTCTAACAGAAACTGCTAGCAGCCTAGCCAACATACATTCTCACTCCTCCTCCTTACTAGTAGAATCACTGTGTTGTTGGAGTCAGAATATTCTCAGCTGTAAGTACATTTCCCATCCTTCCTTATGGACAGGGATGAGATCACAGTATAAAAATCACAGCTACTAGGTGTGTCCTTCTGCATTTCACTTCTTTCTTCTTCCCACCTAGAACACAAATGTGATGGATGGAGCTATAGTGGACATTCTGCAACCATGGGGCCACTATGTGCCTAAGTGAGTGAAGAACAGAGAGATGACAGAGTCTAATGGTCGTGGAGCTGGCTTGCGACTGACTAGCTTTGAACTTTTTGAAGTGAGAGAAATAATAAATCCCTTTGTTGTTTGATCCACCATTTTCCCTGTTTCTTTTACCAGTAATGAATACAATTATTTCCTCATAGAATTGTTATGTACATTGAATGAAACAATATTTATAAAGGGCCCATATGTGCTATCCTCCCTTCTTCATACCATTCACAAAAGACTTAATTGTGAAATGAATAAGTAATGTTTGGGACATTAATCCAGATTAAGACACTGTCATTTTAGCTTCTTTGCCCACATATGAACTGGACAGATATATTAAAAACATTACTCCACATGTGCTTATCATGAATCATGGCAAGCTTCCTTCTTGTTCTGCTTTTCTTCTGCCCCTGTGTTCTGATCAGACTGTGCATGGACTCTTTCCCTACTCTGTACTTTTCCTTCCCTGTTACTTTCCACACTCAAAATTCCTCATCTGATTCTCTAGTCTATCCAAAGTCCATTCATCCCTCAGCATTCATCTGATTTCCTCTGACTGTTGGAACCACTCGCCATCAATGCTGCTTACACTGATTCTTGTGAACCTGACCTCTATCAATTCTCTACACCATTATTTGGCACTAAATAATTTTCTCCTTATCTTGTCTTTAGCTGTTTAAAGTTGGAAGTTTTAACCTTACTAAATGATTACTTCCTCAAGATGAGTGATACATTATTTAACAGATGTCCTAATGAGGTCAATATACATGAGAAAAATAAGGGTATGCTTTAGACTCAACATAACCTGGGGTCTCTTCCACTGCCCCCAATCTGCAATAGTGTCTAGCATGGAACTGGACACAGAGAAGATGTCTAATCAAAACATGCTTCATGGAATTGAAAACTCCTTTGCTTTGTGCAGGTCATGATGCCAGAATGAAAAAAAAAAAAAAAAACCACTGGACTCATATTTAATCAAGAATTTTCATCTGAAAATTCAGAGTGCTTGCCCAGTGAACCCAATGTACTGGGACAAACAAGTACAATGGAAAAGAACACATAGCTGGCCAGAGACAAAATGGAAAAGTACCAGGCTACTCAAGAACCATTTCCAAGTTTTCTGTTTCCTTCAGAGACCAAAGAATTTATTCAATCAAATCAAAGAAGCACTATACTAGTTGAATGCCACTGAGTTTCTTTCTACCTGCTGAAGGCAGAGGCTGAGCTCTCTTAGAAGATATATTTTAAATTTTGTCTTAGAATGGCACAGAGCAATGATCATTTCCACCTATCATTTGTTTGGAGTGGGTATTTTCATGTCAAGTAAGTGATTAAGTGTAATATTTCATTTAATTTTCAGTTTCCAATTTCCTTAAAGCAGAAATTAGTTTTATTAAAATGTGAGATGAAAATTGAAACAGTATGTAGTGACAGAGTTTGAAATTCAATTGCACAGAAAATAAAGAGAGAGTCAGAAGAAGAGAAGGCATTTTCACACTTGAAAATTAAAGCAAGTTGCCAGTAAATTTAAATGTAACAGGCAATAATTTGGTGAATATTTTAAAGAGGTAAAACAGTTGCCTGTTAATAAAAGTGGAGCATCCAGAGAAACATTTTAATTTTTATTATGTAATGAATGTGTGCTCACTCAGAGAAAAACTAGGAAATATAGATGAGAAAAAGGGAGGGGGTAAGGAAATAATCTAAAAATCATTCAAGAGTCTATCATCTTAGAAGAGAAGAATGACTATTAACCTCTAGGGCCTAATTATTAAATATGGATGATGAGTTGGATCCTCCTGTTTGCTCAGAATTGAGGATAAGGCCAGTTGAGGGCACTAATGACTTCTCGCTCTCACCTCCGGTCTCTGAGGCCAGACTTCTTCCTGAAGAATTGCTAGGAAGTGCCAGTGAGACATCAAATATCAATGCCCCTCTTCCTGTTCATAAATTGTATGAGATGAAGGAAAAAGACAGAAAAATGTCCACTATCAGGAATATACTGATTTGGTCCTTCTTCCTCTTACATATGGAGAAGAGGAGGTTGTTCTCTCCTCTCTGAAACCCAGTTAGGGGAATCCAAAGAATCATACCTAAATATTTAAAGTGCCTATAGAGAGGAACAACAGCATCTTATTCTTCAGCTGGATTCTGGCTCAGGGGAAGATATTTGTATATGCCTATTGTAGAAGAGCAGAGCATCCTATATAGTTAAGAGATTTGGGGGGAAGGGGTTTGGTGCCCTAAGGATCTAGGAGTATGGTTGTATGGTTTTCAATACTTTGTATGTCTCTGTGGGAAAGAATGATTACTATTTACATATATTCCTTGAGGTTTGGGGATGCATTTCCTCAGAAAAGTTCTGAAAGTAAGAGACCCTCTATAGAAGGCCATGTCCACAATGCTTGGGGGTCAGGTACTTGAAAGAGTGATCCAACTCCTGCTCCATCCCTGGAGTTGTCTTGTAGGGCACAAAAAAGTGATAATTTTAATTTTTGCATAAATGAGCACGGTCATCAAGATGGCCTTGAAGCTGCCCAGATGTATACTTTGAGGGTCAAGTAAAAAGGTTTTGACTTCAAAAGGACATTGGTGTGTGGAATCAGTAGGAGGCACTCTTGCCTCTGAAAGAAAGCTATTGAACAACATCCAATATGAGAATGAAATTGATCTTTATACCAGATAGGTCACATTCAGCCTATGAGAAGAGGGCACATCAGTAGAGGGCCCCAATTTCAGATGGAACCAGACCAACAAGGGTCTTGTTGATAGTTAGGTGGGGAGGCCTCTTTCTACTCTTTCTTCTGCATTATCGATACTAAGGATCTGATGCCTGAGAGTGGAAGGGGAAGGGGGTGTCTGAAAATCAGACCATATGGCCATATTCTATACTCTCTACTATAATCAATAAGGACAAAGGAAAGAAGCCAAAGGACCACATCTTAAATACAAAAATAAAATTTGTCTAGAAACTTAAAATGACTGGACTCTAGACAAGACTTCACTGAAGGAGAGACCACTCACACACACATTTATACTCCAAAGAGCTGCAAATGCTCAATAAACCTGGTGTATGTGTATTCTGACAATGTGTTGGACTAGGTTTATTCCTGCCAACTGTCCTATTGAAAAAACTAAAAATGTGGGATAAAATATTTTTTAAAAAACCCTGGAAAGCATGTAAAATCTGACAATAGAAATAGTTATCAGAATAAAATATAAGAAACAACTCTGAATGGAAAATCAAGGACAAAAATCTCCTTTTATCTTAAGGACTTTTTCTTAAGCCAAAGAAGTAAAACAAGCTGCAGCTTTTGCTGCCTGGATGACACAGGGAAACAGGTGGGAGCACCAGAAATTATCCACTCCTCTTAGGTCTGAGATCCCAGAGTGCTACGTACTTAGTATAAAGATGATGTAGAAAAGGTTATCAAACAACTCTGTCCACTATGCTTAAATAAATTTAAATCAAACTTGAAAATATCTGCAAGAAAGATAGTTAATCAGTAGTTTGAAAAAAAATGGGTGTGTTTAATAGGAGATTAGACAGGATTGCAGAGAGAATTCCTCAACTAAAAGATGGGTCAGAAGAAACTGTCCAAAATATAAAGACAGTAACAGATGAAAAGAGTATTTTAAGGTCAGTAACAAAGAAAAAGGCATTTATGAACTTTATATTTTTATAGTTAAAGTACTCATGTTGTGGAAAATCTGGAGCAACAACTGAATGAATAGAAACAAAGTAAATAGTATTACAAACTTGTATAAAAAAGTAAAATTAAGGCAATACAGAAAGAAAAATAGGATAGGCAGGACAAATTTTTGAAAGAAATAAAATAGATTTTAAACTAAATATGCCAGTAGATGCTCTTAATAAAGGGAAAAGATGGCCTGAAAAAAGATTCCATTGTTTACTAGGGATATAGCTGAAACCCAAGACTATGGAAAGGTTAAAATTAAAAGTACTGATAAAAGATATACCACTAAATACTATAACTCTTCCTTCTCCAAAAATCTATAGCAAGATAATATACAAAATGAATTTCAAACAAACAAAAAGGACTACTAGAGAGTAAGGTAATAATGTACTAGGAAATATAGTTATTCCAAATTTTCATAAAATGTAAAATAGTGTGTCAGAATTCATGAGTCAAAAATTCATATGTATGATACATATATATCAGAAAAAATACATATGTTCATATTAGGAAATTTGTATTACTCTTAATTTTTTATTCAAAAAAAGAAACAAGGATTCAGCATAGAAATAAAAAATTTGAACATTATTATTTTCATACTTGACCTACTGAATGGATATATTTAGAACACAGCATCAACCTGTGCTGAATGTATGTTTGTTTTAAGAGATAGGAAAATTGATGAGATGATTACTGACCTTCTAAGTTTGAAAGAACTGAAATCATACTGTATATATTTCCTGACTACATGGAAATTCAGCTATAAATGAAAACCAAGAAGAGAACTAGAATATCTCCATATGTTTGAAAAAGTATGATTCTAAAACAACCATAATTGAATAAAGAGGAAACCCAAATTATATTGTTATATTGTGTGAATGTACTCATAAGTAAAATAAATCCCACCATTGTGTACTACTAAAATGCACCAATAAAAAAGAGGAAATCATAATGGAAAGTAGAACATATTTCAAACTAAGTGACAATAAAACTACTATCTTTTAACAATTACAGGATATAGCCAAAGCAGTATTAAAAAGAAAATTTACACTCTCACATGCAAATATTAGAAAAGAAAGCAGGCTTTATAGTGAGCTAAGTCTTTGAATAAGTTTTTTCTAAAATTATTAAAATAAATCCAAAGAAAAAATAAAGCATAAATAGTAGGTAGAACAGAAATTTATGAGATTATAAACATAAAAGAGAGAGAAAACAAATCCAACAGTGTTTTCTGAAAACAATAATTGTACTATAAAGTCATAGTGAAAACAATCAATAATTAACAGGTAAAATGCTATTAATCAATATCAGGAGTGAAAAGATATTCAGAACTCCTAAAGAAAATATTAGCAAATCAAATTTATCAATGTGTAAAAGCATAATCCATTATACCATCATATCAGCAAGCAGAAAAAGTACTTAATTAAATTTAATATCATTTCATGATAAAAATTCTTAGCAACCTAAAAGTAAAAGAGACTTTTTTACCCCACTGAAGATTATCTACAAAAATACCTAATGTACATATCAGACTTAATGGCAACACACTAAAATCTTTGCTCTATCATTAGGAATAAGTCAGAGATACTTGCTCATTCTAGACTACATTATAGTAAATATTTTCAATCTCACAAAAAAAAGGTTACATAAATGGTGAAAAGATTAGGCAAGAAAATACAAAATGTAATTTTCAAAAATGATATTCCATGTATGTAGAAAATATTAGTCTATACATAAATTATTATGATAAACAATAGAGTTTACAAGTTACCTGTATACATGACATGAAAAACTAAATTATAGTTTCAGATAATAATAAGAAATAATATGTAAGATTTACATTAAGAGCAAAAAATACAATTTTAAAAATAATGACATACCAAGGAATAAACCCAGCTAAAAGATATGCAATATCTGTAAAGATAAAATGTAAAATTTTAATGAAGAACATTAAAGGAGACCTAAGTGAAATAACTATGCCATGATCATGTACTGAAAGAATTCAATATTAAGATTTCCCTCAACAAATATTTTCAGTGAATAGTGTGTACAGCTTCTGAAAATTTGTTTTTTTCTGTTATGTTTGATAACATGTATTTAAATGCAACTTTTGAGAAAAATAAATAAAAATTAAAATTAAAAAAAATAATAAAATAAAATTTAAAAAAAAAAAAAAGATTTCAATGCTCCCTAAATTGATTCATATAGTCAACTTAAGTCTAACAAATACCCCAGGAATCATTTACATGTGTGTGTACATACAGGAAATTTTATAAACTGTATCAAATTTATATGACATGGGAAAGGCAAAGGTGTCATAACTTTTTGAGAAAGAAAAACAAAACGAGGAGGACTTGCTCTATCAGATAGCAAGAATATAAGGGTGAAAAATATACCAATGGAACAAAAAGTTGCTCAAAAACAGCCGTAAGTCTATATAAATGTTTGATATATGGAAAACAGTACTGCAAATCAGTGAGAATGGAGGAATATTCAATAAATGATGCTGGAAAAACTGGTTAGCTGAATGTAAACTGGTTAGGAAAATGTAAAAAATAAAATACACAAAGTTAAAGACTTGAGTTGAAAGAATGATAACACTTCAGGGAGATAACATAGAAGGAGAAGCAAATATGCAGAATAGAAGAAGCGTAAATTTTTCCAGCTTTTCCATGGCTTGGAATTCAAGCAGTAGGAGTATACCTTCTCAAGGATATGGGCAACAGGGAATTCAGTCAAATTCATGCTGGAGACTAAGAGAATCTTATTGACACATAAATCTGGGTACTTTGAACACAGGACTAGAAAGAATACTTTGGAGCCAGGTCTGTCTTGCCAGTGCCACCTGTTTATCTCAAAGGGGAGTGGTGACACAGGCAAGAAGAGAAATAGAATTGTACTCAGAGTCTGATTAAGGGAAGTCCACATTCTTGGACAGTGGAGTGAGCAATAACTGAGGAGGGTTAGTTACCTCATTCTTAGAGTCCTCAGCAGGTCCTTGAGATCCAGATGCCCAGTAGAGATGGGTATCTTTCTGTCCCTAAGGGATAGTGATCTAATCTCTCTGGAGATTAAAGTTCTGAGGTTCTGGTTCCAGCTAAATACCAGCCACCAGGACTTCTCATTTAGAAATCTGCATCAGATCCACCCTGGGAATGCATCCATCAGTTCTGTCCAGACACAATTCCAATTGTCAGAACAGCCCATTCTATCCTACTTTATACAGGTAAGAAGAGAAGCTGACAGCTATTACAACCAGCTTTGGTTCCCAGCCACTCTAGTTGGCAGATTGGTGAGCAAAACAAAGAAAATGAGTTTAATAATCACCAACCCTGTTCTAAGTGCTACAAAGCCCAAGAAGAAAGAGAAAAAAGTATAGCAGGGCATGGGCAATGAATGTCCATCCTTATCAACAGTTTTGACCATCTTAGAGGAGACAATTTCTTCATTTTTTGTTAAAAATTTTTTTTCACTTTTTATTCTTTTTTTTCTTTTTCCACTTTCTCTGTGTTTGTGCGTGTGCTTGCATAAGTGTGTGAGAGTTGTTGCTATATATGCACATATACTTTTTAAAATTTTTGTCATTTTTCTCACCCATTTGTTACTTGGCCTTGTCTTTTCTTTGGTTGCTTAGGATTCTTTGTTTGAGTTTGGTTTGATATTTTGGTTGTTTTTACTTTTATTTTTGTTCCCTTAGTCTTCCTCTCCTTTCTTCAAACTCCTTTAATTGTCAAATTCTCTTGTTCTTTCTAACTTGTTTCTTTTAGTTATTTTTTATTCCTCCTTCTTTATAGCTGTCACCTGCTGTGCTTCCTCTGCTTTCCCTTTCAGTTTTTCAATATTTTAAACTTCTTTTGCTTTCTGACCACATTTTCTTTCCTCTTAATAAACTATAATTTTACTATGCTTTAGAACTATTTAGTTTATATAATTCCTGCCCCCAAAATTCATGTTGTGGTCACTAATACTATATATGGCACAGTTGATGTCTGGTATCTACTTTAATGATAAGTGTAGTTCATAGATGATAACCAGTGTTACTATTTTAATTGCTGACTCCACCATTTCTTTTGGTGGTAATTAGTGTTGTTGATGTCATAGAAGGTACCAGGCATTTATTCTAGTGCTGTATATTGCTCACTGCTGTTGTTGATGATGTTTGTTTTCTGAGAGGGGCTGGAGAATAAGTGAAACATTACAAAATCACATGGTGGAGACTCTAGCTGAGTTACATCTACAACTCAGCCAATTGCAAGCACAACTTGCTTCACACACAAACCAACCCCATTGGTTGTTACTTCAATGATACTTTAACACATATGATAGGGGAGATAAAACCCCAAACCAATGATCAGCTTCCAGATAGGGATGGCTACAGGGGACCTCAGTCTCACTTGGGCACCTGCTCCTGTAGCCAAAAACGAGGGAAGATATAAGATGATGGCTTGAAAGAACCCACAGTGGGACAGCAGCTCTCCAAGAGTGAATTAAATCAGCAGTTCTGCAGCAGAAAACTTAGAGTTATTGGTGGTTAAAATTAACACATGGATTACACTAAGCCTAGATTTCAAAGTTAAGATATACTAACCACACAGGATTTACTACAAAAGAGATAATTACACACCAAAGGACACCCTCATAATTAAAGAAAGAGGAATCCATTTCAACAAATGCAGAAATCCAAGACCCCTGAAAATATGATAAAACTGGCAAAAAAGCCCCCACCCAAAATTTATAATCCCTCAACAAAGAAAATCACATGTATGGAAGGGGATGAAATTCCAGAGAAAGAATGCAAAAATATTATGTATTATAATGATCAATGAGCTAAAAGATTTAAGGAATGAAGTAAGAGAGCAAATAAAAGAGATGAAAGACTAATTCAATAAAGAAATAGAGACTGAAAATAAGCCCAACAGAACTCCTGAAAATGAAAGGCACAATAAATCAAATAAAAAATTCACTTAAAGGTATCACCCACAGAATAGACTACACAGAAAACAGAACTTCATGCCTTGAAGATAGGTTATATGAATTTGAACATTCAAAATACAGTAAAGAGAAAAAAATTTAAAAAAAACATGAAAAGAATATGTAAGAACTCTGGAACAATATTAAGAGACAGAACTTCAGAGTCATTGAGATAGAAGAATGCATGGAAATACAAGCTAGTGACATTAAGAATATTTTCAGTGAAATAATATGAGAAAATTTTCCAAACTTTAGGAATGAGTTGGACATTCACAAACAAATCACATATAGAACCCCAAATAGACAATATAAAAAAGAACATCTCTAATATATCATAATCAGAATATCTAACATAGAGAATAAGGATAAAATATAAGCTGCAAGAGAAGTTAAAGTTAAAGCAATAAGATTCACTTCTGACTTTTGAGCTCAGTCTCTAAAGTCCAAGCAGGTTTAAAATGAGATAATCTAAGCTCTGACAGAAAACAATTGCCTCCCAAGATTGTTATATTCAGGAAAGTTGTCATTCAGAATCAAAGGAGAAATAAAAACTTCCCTCTATAAGGAGAAACTAAAAGAATTCATGACAGCTGAGTCAACACCATAGAAAATACTTAAGAAAATGCTACACACAGAAGAACTCAAAAACAAACCCCAGAGCCCTCAGATGGGTGAAGCTCACTAGAAGAGTAGTTAAGCAAATGAAAAGTGATTGAATTAAACATATGGAACAAACCAAATGGTAGAAAATAATAAACATTTCTTTATAATAATTCTGAAAGTAAATGGTCTGAACTCTCCAATTAAAAGACATAGTCTGAAAACTTTCTGAAAATGGTAGCCTAGACAGATGCTGCGTTTCTAGTCTCTCCAGGACTAGGGATTAAAGCAGTGGAAATACTGTTTCTCTAAAAGTTATTAGAGGACCCCCACCAGCTGCTCCCATGCAGGAATTCCAGCCATGTGCCCACGTGGGTCTCTAGGCCCCAGTGTTTGTGCAGGACCCGCTCCTGTGCAACACTCCCAGCTCCAGCACCCAGACATCACACAGGACCTCTGGTCACCCACCCACACAGGACCCCTAGCCAAGGGTCCCACATGGGATCCCTGGCTCCTGTGCAGGACCCCTGGCTGCTGCTACCATGTGGACCTCCATCTACCAGTGTGGGGTTCTCCTGTTCACCTGCACCTGGGTACACCAGACAGGACCTGGAGACAGCCTCCAACTGTCTGTATTATTCTGTTGGAGAGACACCATTATCTCTGTGGTGTCTCTCCAACACCACAGAGCTGCATCTCTGAACACATAGCCCAACACCACCACCTGGCCCAGCCTGACACCCTATCTCTGAAAGCAGATGCCTCCATTGTGGGACAACATCATGGCCATCTTGGATCATCCTCGCTAGTGCAATCTACATCTTTAGTTGGGGAACTCCCAGCTTGGGATACCAGCTGGGGCCTAGAAACAGTATCAAGGTACTCATAGTTCCCCAGCTTGCCTCTCTCCCCTGCAGCCACTAAACTGGCACAGTGCTTGCAGCTATGTGGTCGGTTTATAGCTCACAAAGCCTGCCCAACACAAAACAGCTCTCCGTGACCTCCAGAGAGAGAAGTTCCCGATTGGGAAAGGGAGGGGGAGAGAGACCAGGAACTGTGAGGTCTACGGGTGATATAAGGAGATATGTCCAGACCCCCAAATCATAGAGATCCTTGGAGTGGAATCTTCACAAAGGAATTGGCAAATGCTAAACCTCACCTCCAGAAGCGCCACCTCTAAGACCAATACACATAAACCAATAACCTGCACCATCTTGAGGGGGGAGATAAGAGCAAACAACAGACAACTCCACCTACTGGATGAGAAGGGGAGCAAACATTTTTATTTGCCTTGAGATTTTTTTATATTGTCTTTTTTTTCTTTTCTTCTTTGTTCTCTCTTGTTCTTTTCCCATCCTCACATCCCCAACATTTTTGAAACCAAGTATTTTTCATGCATTAGGCTACTGAGGACTGGGATATCTGATTAGTATATTACAGTTGTATTATATAGTCCCATATTTTCTATTTTTTTATTTTTATTTTTCTTATTTTTTAATGTTTCCTTGTTTGTTGTACTGTATTTTGTTCCTGCTTACTTGTCTTCCCCAAATCTCTTTTTCTCTTTTCTACTACTAACCAACTTTTTTTGGATTCCTCTTTCACGCATTCTAAGATCTAATTATTCTGTATCCTCATTTCCTTCCTCCCTAACATCTCATTCTACACCCAACCCCTGGTTCACTCCAGTCCACCAGCAGAAACTGTAGACCCTTTTGCAAACCTACTGTTTATATTGTGATTGAGCTCATAATTTCTATATATTGTGACAAGGCTGTAAATGTCCTGATAGGAACTACTTAATTTAAAGCTATATATTGTTTGTATTGGGATCTATAAATATTGGTCTCCCCTCTAAAGGAGTGGTATTGGAACCCTCCAGGGAATTGATAAGCCTATAGGATAAAGACTGTAACAGCTCAGATCTGCAGTGCTAGAAGGGAAGACACATGAACAACATGAATAAACAAGGGGAAAAAAAGTACCCCAAACAAACAAAAATACTACATTATTAGAATCCATGGTCAGCACAGCAGAAGACATGTCAGAGAAGGAGTTCAAGATGTACATAATTAGAATGTTCTCTGAATTAAAGGATGATATGAGAGCAAACACAGGCAGCAAAATACCATTTTGATGAAGAGCTACATAGGCAAATACAGGAAGCAAAAGACTACTTCATTAAGGAGATAGAGATTTTGGAAAAGAATCAAACAGAAATTCTTAAAATGAAAAACTAAACAAATTAAAAACTCAGTAGAAAGCAACACCAAAAGATTAGATCACTTGGAAGACAGAACTTCAGACAACGAAGACAAAATATTTAATCTTGAGAAAATAGAGTTGATCACACAAAGAAGATAATATGAAACCATAAGCAGAATGTCAAAGAATTATGGATAACATGAAAAGACCAAATGTAAGAATTATTGGGATAGAGGAAGGCACAGAATTTCAAACCAAAGAAATGCATAATTTCTTCACTGAAATAATATCAGAAAATTTCCCAAACATGAAGAACAAATTGGATAATCAAATACAAGAAGCTTACAGGACACCAAATGTACAAAATTACAACATATCCACACCAAGGCACATTATAATGAAAATATCTAGTATACAGAATAAAGGGAGAATCTTAAAAGCCAGAAAAGAAAGGAATCAGATTAAATATAGGGAGAAACTGATTAGGAGACTGCAGACTTCCCAACCCAGACCTTTAAATCTAGAAAAGGTAGGAATGACATATACCAAGCTCTGGATGACAATGGATACCAACCAAGAATCTTATTAAAATAAAAATTAAGTTTTATATTTGATGATGAATAAAAACCTTCCAAGATAAACAAAAGTTAAAATAATTTACAGCAAGAAAGCCTGCACTACAGAATATTCTTGACAAAATATCCCATGAGGAGGAAATGAAAAACAACAATGAAAATTAGCAAAGGAAGGAACTACACAAACAGAAAGGCCAATCAAAGGAGAAATGTAGTCAAGTTAAAAACTAAGGATAAACCAAAATGTCTGGGAATAAAAACCATGTCTCAATAATAACCCTGAATGTGAATGACCTAAACTCAGCAATTAAAAGACATAGACTGGCAGATTGGATTTTTAAAAAGACCCAACAATATGCTACCTCCAAGAGACTCATCTCATAGGAAAAGATATCCACAGACTGAAGGTGAAAAGATGGAAAAAAGTGCACCACTCACATGGACCACATAAACAAGCAGAAGTTTCCATCCTCATATCAGATAAAGTGGATTTCAAACCAAAGTTAGTGAAAAGGGATAAAGAAGTTCATTTCACACTGCTTAAGGGAATCATATATCAAGAAGACATAACAATCTTAAATATGCCCCAAACAATGGGGCATCTATGTATGTCAAACAAACCCTTCTCAACTACAAGAACCAAATAGACCACAACACAATAATATTGGGTGACTTTAACATACCCCTCTCAACACTGGATAAATCTTCCAAACAAAAACAAAACAAAGAAACTACAGAAGTCAATAAAACAAACAATAATCTAGACTTAACAGATATATATATATAGAATATTCAATCCTTCAACAAGTGAATAAACTTTTTTTGTCAGGAGCACATGGATCCTTCTCCAAAATAGATCATATACTATGCCACAAAGCAAGTCTTAGCAAATACAAAAAAATAGAGATACTACCCTACAATCTATCTGACCATAATGGAATGAAATTAGAAATTTATAATAGATTAAATAATAGAAGCTATGCCACCACCTGGAGACTCAATAATATGCTCTTGAATGATGCCTGGATAATAGAATACATCAGAGAGGAGATAAAAAAATTCTTAGAGGTAAATGAAAACTCCAATACAACATATCAAAATCTCTTGGACACTGTGAAGGCAGTGCTAAGAGGAAAGTTTATTGCATTAAGCTCATTCATTATAGGAAGAAAAAGCCAACAAATAAATGACTTTACATCTCAAAGCCTAGAAAAAGAAAAATGAACCAACACCAAAAGAAGTAGAATACAGGAAATAATTAAAATAAGGGCTCAAATTAGTAGGAACATACCTCAACATTGTAAAAGTAATCTATGCTAAACCTAAGGCCAATATCATCCTAAACAGAGAAAACTTGGAAGCCTTCCCTCTAAAAATTTGAACAAGGCAGGGATGCCCTCTTTAACCACTTCTGTTCAACATAGTCCTTGAAACTCTAGCCAGAGCAGTTAGACAGACAGAAGAAATTAAAGGGATAAGAATAGGAAAAGAAGAATTCCAACTATCATTATTTGCCATTGACATGATACTATACTTAGAGGATTCAAAAAATTTCACCAGAAAACTTCTAGAATTAATAAACGAATTCAGCAAACTTGCAGGATATAAAATCAATGCCCATAAGTCAAATCCATTTTTATACATCAGTGATGAATTCTCTGAAAGATAAATCAGGAAAATAACTCAATTCACAATAGCCTCAAAAAACAATAATAAAATTCTTGGGAATCAATCTAACAAAAGAGGTGAAAGACCCCTACAATGAAAACTACAGGACATTAAAAAAAGAAATTGAAGAAGACCTTAGAAAATAGAAAGATCTCCCATAGTCTTGGATGGCAGAATCAATATTGTCAAAGTGACCATACTACTTTAAGTGCTGTACAGATTCAATGTGATCCCAATTAAAATCCCAACAGCATTCTTTATAGAAATAGAAAAAGCAATCATGAAATTCATTTGGAAAAATAAGAAACCCAGAATAGCCAAAACAATCCTTAGCAAGAACAGCAAAGCAGGATGCATCACAATACCAGACATTAAACTATATTACAAAGCTATAATAACAAAAACAGCATGGTATTGGCACCAAAATAGACAATGGTATAGAATAGAAGACACAGACACAAACCCACATAAATAGTTATCTCATACTAGACAAAGGTGCCAGAAACATACACTGGAGAAAAGATAGCCTCTTCAACCAATGGTGCTGGGAGAACTGGAAAACCATATGCACCAAAATTAAACTAAACTCCAATCTCTCACCATGCACAAAACTCAACTCAAAGTGGATCAAGGACCTAGGAATTAGACTAGAGACCCTGCACCTAATTGAGGAGAAAGTAGGCCCAAATCTTCATGTCAAACTAGGCCCCAAACTAGGCTTCCTTAACAAGACCCCTAAAGAGTAAGAAATAAAAGCAATAATTCATAAATGGAATGG
Source organism: Geosciurus inauris (assembly GCA_004024805.1). Lineage (NCBI taxonomy): Eukaryota > Metazoa > Chordata > Mammalia > Rodentia > Sciuridae > Geosciurus > Geosciurus inauris. The sequence goes on from PVHX01013728.1 coordinate 37,644, forward strand.
ATTCAAACTAAAAAGCTTCTTCTCAGCAAAAGAAATAATCAATGAGGTGAACAGAGAGCCTACCTTCTGGGAACAAATTTTTGGCATATGCACATCAGATAGAGCACTAATCTTGAGGATATATAAAGAACTCAAAAAACTTAACACCAAAAAAACAAACAATGCAATCAATATATGGACTAAGGAGATGAACAGAAACTTCTCAGAAGATATATGATCAATTGACAAATATATGAAAAAATGTTTAACATCTCTAGCAATTAGAGAAATGCAAATCAAAACTTATGATTTCATCTCACTCCAGTAAGAATGGCAGTCATCAAGAATACAAGCAACACATCACTACCCTAGGTGCATGTATAAAGTCACAAATGGTATGACTCTATCTTGTTTGTGACTAGAGAGATGAAAAATTGAGCTCTCTCTCTATATGACTTGAAATGCATTTAAATTAATTAATTAATTTAAAAAAAAAGAATACAAGCAACAGCTGGGTGTTGCGGAGCACACCTGTAATTCCAGCCCTTTGGGAGGCTGAGACAGGAGAATTGTGAGTTCAAAGCCAGCCTCAGCAATGGCAAGGTGCTAAGCAACTCAGTGCGACCCTGTCTCTACATAAAACACAAAATAGCAAGATATGGCTCAGTGGTCAAGTACCCTGAGTTTAATATCCGGCACCAAAAATAAAAAAAAAAAAAAGAGAGAGAGAGAATATAAGCAACAATAAGTGCTGGCAAAGATGTGGGGGAAAAGGCATGCTCAAACATTGCTGGTGGGACTGCAAATTGGTGCAACCAATCTGGAAACAGTATGGAGATTCCTTTAAAAACTTGGAATGGAACCACCATTTGACCCAGCTATCCCACTCCTCAGTCTATACCCTAAAAACTTAAAAGCAGCATACTATAGCAATGCAGCTACTTCAATGTTTATAGCAGCACAATTCATGATTTCTAAACTGTGGAAGCAACCTAAATGCCCTTTAATAGATGAATGGATAAAGAAACCGTGGTATATATACACAATAGAATATTATTCAGCAATAAAAGAGAATAAAATTATGGCATTTGCAGGTAAATGGATGGAGTTGGAGAATATCATGCTAAGTGAAATAAGCCAATTCCAAAGAACCAAAGGCCAAATGTTTTCACTGATTAGTGGATACTGATCCATAATGGGGGTGGGAGTAGGGAGCATGGGAGAAATGAAGGAACTTTGGAGAGGGAAAAGGTAGGGGGTGGGAGGAGGAATGAGGGTAGCAAAGATAGTGGTATGAAATGGACATCACTACCCTAGTTACATGTATGAAGACACGAATGGTGTGACTATCTTGTTTACAGCCAGAGAAATGGAAAATTGTGCTCCATATGTATGACTTGAAATGCATTTTTCTGTTTTAAAAAATAAAAATAAATAAATTTAATAAATACATAAATAAAAGACATAGTCTGGGAGAGTGGTTTATAAAGCAAAGATTTAACTATATGATGTTTGCAAGAGACTCACCTTAGAGTCGAAGACATCCACAGAATTAAAGTAAAAGGATGGAAAATGTTATTTTGTGTAAATGAAGTCTGGAAACCAGCAAAAAATTCTAATGTCCAAAAGGGCAGATTTCAAGCAAAACATAATCAGAAGAAACAAGGAAGTTCACTGCATACTGGTAAAAAGAACAAGCAAATGAGAAGCTATCGCAATAGTAAATATTTATACCCCAAATGTTGGTGAACCTAATTACCTAAAACAAATACTGCTTGACATTAAGTACCAGACAGTCCCTAATATAATAATGCTGGGTAATTTCCATGTACCCTTTCAACAATAGGCAGGTCATCTAGATATAAAGTCAATAAAGATGCTTCTGACCTAATAACACTATAAATCAAATGAACCTAACAGTCATCTATGGAATATTGTATCCCAAAACTACTGAATTCATTTTCTTCTCAGCACCTATGGAACCTTTTCCAAAATAGATCATATTTTAGGTCACAAAACAAGTTTTAGCAAATACAAAAAGTGCAATATAATCGTTTGCATCTTATCAGATCATAATGGAATAAAGTTAGAAAGTAAGAGCAGGAAATATTATAGCAACCACATAAACATAAGGCAATTGAACAAATCTCATTTAAATAAGGAATGAATCATAAAAAAATGAGAAGAGTAATAAAGACATTCCTAATATCAAATGATAGTAGTGATACAATATACCAAAGTCTCCAGGACACAATGAAGGCAGTTCTAAAAAGAATATTTATAGTATTAAGTGCCTACATTTTTAAAACATGAAGATATACCAAATAAACTATCTAGTGCTACATCTCAAGGACCTAGAAAAGCAGGAACAAATAATTCCAAAACCAGTATAAGACAGAAAATAATTTTATCAGAGCTGAAATTAAAGAATTAAAAAAATACAAATACAGATTTGGTTATTTGGTTATTTGAAAAGTTAAACAAGATTGATACAGCCTTAGCCAAACTAGTGGAAAGAAATAGAAAATAGACCCAAATCAACAACATTAGAGATGAAATAAGAAGATAATCACAGACATTTCTGAAATCCAGAGGATCACTAGGGAATATTGTGAAATCTTACATTCCTGAAAACCAGAAAATGTAGAAGATACTGACAAATTTCTAGACATGAATGACCTATCGAAATTAAATCAAGCCCAATATCAAGCAACATAGTTGAAGCAGCAATTAAAAAACCTTCCAACAAAGAAAAGACAAGGACCAGACAGAATTTTGGCTGAGTTTTACCAGAACTTTTAAAAAAGAATGTGTAAATCCTCCAAAAATGATTACATAAAATAGAAAGGGAGGGAATACTCCCAAATTCATCCTATGAACCCAGTATCACCTTGACACCAAAACCTGATAAATATTTGTTAAGAAAAGGAAACTACAGATCAATATCCCTGATGAATAATATAATACAACAATCCTGAAGGCAATTTAGCAATATGTATTCAAAAACACATTAAGAAGACCATATGCCATAATGAAGTTAGATTCATCCCAGAGGTGCCAATTTGGTTCAACGTACATAAATCGATAAATGTAATTCATCACATAAACAGAATCAAGGATGAAAAAATCACATGATCATTTCAATAGACACAGAAAATATATTTGACAAAATCCAGCATCCATTCATGTTAAAAACTCTGAAAAAATTAAGGGTACAAGAAATTTACCTCAACATCATAAAGCCTATATAATAAACCCAAAGCCAACATCATACTGGATAAAGAAACACTGAAAGAATTTTTTTTCTAAAATCAGGTACAAGACAAGGATGTTCACACTCACCATTTCTATTCAATATTGTTCTTAAAACTTTAGCTAGAGCTATCAGGCAAGAGAAAGTAACTAAATAAATACAAACAGGAAAAGAAATCAAGTTATTGGTTTGTTGATGACATGATTTTATATGTAGAAGATCCAAAAAAACTCCATTGGAAGATTTCTAGTTCTAATAAATTCAGCAAAATTAAAGGGTACAAGATCAACATACAAAAATAAACAGTTGTCCTGTACTTCAGTAATGAATCTACTGAGGGGTAATTCAGAACTCAAGAAAATGATTCCATTATAATAATCAAAAAGAAAAACACTTAGGAAAAAATCTAACTAAAGAGCAGAAAGACCTCTACAAAGAAAATTTTAGAACACCGAAGAAAGAAATTGAAGATCTTAGAAGCTGGAAAGACCTCCCATGATCATGGATAGGCAGAAGTAATGTTGCCAAAATGGCCATGTTACCAAAATCAATCTACAGATTCAATGCACTCCCCATCAAAATATCAATAACATTCTTCACAGAACTAGAAAAAACAGTCCTAAAATTCACATAGAGGAATAAAAGACTTGTAGTAGCTAAAGCAATCCTGAGCAATAAGAACAATGCTGGAGGCATCACAATTCATAATTTTGAATTATACTACAGAGCTATAGTATAGCTATCATATCAAAACCAGCATGGTTTTGGCATCAAAATAGACATAAAGACCAGTGAATAGAATAGAAGATGCAGAGACAGAGCCATAATGATACAGTCATCTGATCTGCTACCAGTGATTGAACCCAGGGATGCTTAACCATTGTGCAACATCTCCAGATCTTTTGATTTTTTATTTTGAGACAGGGTCTCACTATTACTTAGCACCTTGCTAAAAAAAAAAAAAAAAAAAAAAAAAGCACATCTTGTCATCAGTAAACATGCATGTACGGTGTCATTCATTCACAGGTGAGTGTTCAGAGTCAGGGGAATATTGAGCCTTCCCTAAGATTTACATATACAGGGGTAAAATATTCCAATTTCTCCTCTTCCCGCTCCCCGCACTTCCTAGTGAACGTGCACACATATATACATACACAGACACATGCACACACACACACACACACTTTACTCTCCTACTTGTAGTTATGTAAAACTTCTAAAAAGTAAACAAAGCTTTTACTTTTAAAATGCAAAGATGTGTTAGAGAGGTAACACTGTCCTGAATTTACATGGGATTTTAACTTCCTCATTTTAAACTTTCTTCCTGAGAATAAAGGGAAAGAGACAAGTAAGAACTGATTTCTGGTATAGTCATCAGTCGCAGAGGGTGATGAATAGGGGGACTATAGGGAGCAAATGCTCATGCAACTTATCTTACAGTTCCCAGATACTCAGAAAATAAATATTTGTCTCATTGCTAAAAGTGTGTAGTATAGTCACAGGGATTGTAGGTGCTGAGGCAGGGCATCCAGCATTACTGTGAGATAATCTGACATAAGGGTCTGAAAAGGACCAGTGAGAAAGAACCTGCAGTGGTGGTGGGAGGATGCGTTAGTCTGTTCCACCTAACCATAGATACCTGGCTTAATAGACAACAGAAATCTACTTCTCATAGCTCTGCAGACTAAAGTCCAAGATCAAGGTGTCCACAATTTGTTGTCATGTACTGCCATCTTTTTGCTGTGTCCTCACAGGGAGGAAGGGTGCTGATCTCTGGGAGGGTGCTCTTTTTTAAGGGCACTAATCCCTTTCATGAGAGGGGCACTCCTACCTGAAGGACCTAAGCACTTCCCAAGGGCCCACCTCCTAATGTCATGACGTTGGGAGTCAGGATTTCAGTATATGAATGTTGGGTAGTCATAAGCATTCAGGTAACTATAGAGGGGGTTTCTGCAGCTTATTATGCCTCATAATCAGGAGAACTCCACACTTACTTTCTGCAATGGGTACATAGTCTGAAATGAGGATATGACTTGGGACAAAGATACCCTGGTTTCAGTAAGGAAGTAGCCAGAACCCAGAGCAAGCTCAGCTGGGGTTGGAACTGGTGAGTCTCTTGACAAGAGATCAGGAGTAATCCTTCCATTTTTAATTTCTTTATTCAATAGTTTGAATAAATATTGCTTTCATAAATAAAACAGACTTTCATGTATATGAGTCCCTCCAATTTCTGAGCAAATCAGACCATATAATTAGATAATAAAAGGAAGAGAGAGGTTAAAAAAAAAAACTGATGAAGCCAAGGAAAAACCAGATTATTATCCAGTCAATAAGACGTAGAGAAAGTCTGGCTGAAAGTTAAACTTTGCTTAACACATATTTTTCCTTGTTCTTGGCAGTGTTCTCCATTTTTCTAGCTTAGTCACTCCTTGCTTCCACAGTATTCTCCAAACAGCTTCAACTCATGACTCCAAAATGAAGGTAAATGTGTGAATTTGGCAGCATGGGAAACTGAAATAATTAGGAACATCCTGCGTTTCCTCCCATTGCTCCCAAGTGCCTGCATCATTCTACCTCATTCCTGGATGGACTCAAGGTCACTAAAGCAGATGCTGGCATCATGTGTCTAACCGACCTGGATTTGGATAATTTCCCGTAGTAACCCCACTCTTACTCTGTAGCAAGAAAATACGAGGTTTACTGGTCATGACTCTGATTCCTGTTTCACTATAAAAATCCAAAAGCTTTGAAAACTTAGTATCCTTTCTCTCCCATTAATGTAAATACACTAAGATTGTTGAAATCTAACACCGCATGTCCATATCTATTGCTTGGTACCACAGAGCTGATTTGGATTTGTTTTCATCTGACTGTGAGGCCATTATTATCCTGTTGTATAATTGAATTGGTTCAAATCAGCATCAAGCCTTCTCCAAATGAATGCAACAACAGGGAGTAGACATTTGGTAGTAACAATTGTGTGTGTGTAGCTCCCTTTAGTGACTTTTCCTATAGAATATTTAACTTACTTTGGAGTGTGGTGTCATCTTGATAGCTTTCATTAAATCCTCCTTTTCAATCTCTGCCCATTCTTTCATCATAGATACCAAAAATATAAACCCAATTTTTGGAATGGATGAGCTAGCATATGGCAATCTTTCTCTTTATGATTGTCCCAAATCTTTGATCTCTGTAGTCCTTTCATTTGGGGTTTTTATATAAAACTGTCATTGACCTTGGAAGTACCAGCTGTCCTCTTGAAATATAAGGCTGGTAATGATGACATACAGCATTGATAATAACAAATGGTAGTTCATATTTCAGCTGAGTTGGGTTTTTATGCTCTGCTTTTAGACTCAATGTATTCAGTATGGATAGAAAATATTAAAATGTAATTCAACTGGCTGATCTGTCTCTTGCTCATAAACACACTCTCTCTCTTCCTCCCTCTCTCTCTTTTTCTACCAAGCAAGATGTATGAAATTGAAGCCTACATCAAGTCTGCTTGGGAATCTGCCAGTGTTGGCACTGGGGTTAGGTGACTCTAACTGAGGATTTGGGGAGATTAGATTTTTATCTTAGGATGGAGAAATTTTATCATGACTCTCAGCTCTGTCATAGACTGTAAGGTAAACGCGAATATCTGAATTCTTTCGTTAATTATGATGAAAATTAAGTCAAACTCAGTGCTTTGGGATATAGCAAACTAGATAATAAATAAGATCGAAGAAATTAGAAATTAAATTAAGCCTAACCACTTTTTACTCTAAAACAGAAAGATTTTCCATACTTTTATGGACTACTGAGCTTTGGTCCATTTTTGCCTTTATGAACACATCCTTATATAATCCCTCTAGGACATTAAAAGATTTTCAAGGTGCAAGGATTGGAGAGATGATGGTCAAAGGGTATCAAAATGTCAGTATCTCAATTTGACAGGAGAAATAAGACTTTTTTAAAATCGATTGCATAACATGGTGAATACAATTAGTAATAATGTATTGTATATTCTAAAAGTTCTCACTACAAAAATGATAAGTATTTGAGGTGAAAGATATGGTAATTAACTTGATTTAATTATTCTTCAGTATATTCACAAATCACAGCATCACTTTGCAACCCATAGTTATATACAATTATTAATTTTCAATTTATGATAAAATAAATTAAAAGAAATGTTCATACTACCTTGAAAAGAATTTGGTTATGTCATAAATATAAAGTAAAAGAAATGACAAATGTTTAGTTTTACTTTTTTACCTTTCAAAAAGAAAACTTTGAAAGAGTATATGGTACCCCACTAATATGCACAATTTTACATCTTTATGTATCAGTTTAAAAAATACATTTAGTCTCCTTCATTAGCAGTTTTGCAGGAGGCTGGAAGCCAGATCCATACCAGTACTATGTTTCAACTAGTATGACAATGATGTCACTGTTTGGAGCCTTCAAGGAAGGGTCCATCAAATTGAGTAGATGATGGATGCTATTAAACAAGGTTCAGCCACAATTGGTCTGAAGAAGTAAATGCGCACAGTGCTGATCACATTGAAGAGGGCACAGTCAGAACTTTCAATTCACCCGAAAAAGTTCTCCATGTTGACAACCATATTCACATCTTAACTATGGAACTTATATCCTGATACTAGACTGTTACATAATTTTAAGAGCCAGGAATGCTCAGATTCCCGAATTGATTTGACAGATCCTTGCACCTTTAACTGGAAGCAAGACCCAGATACCAACACACAATGTGGCTGGAGACCATATGGTGTTGGGCTGCTTATTGCTGGTTATGATGAAATAGGCCCTCACATTTTCCAGACCTGCCCATCTGCTAACCATTATGGCTGCAGAGTTATGCCCATTGGAGCTCATTCCCAATCAGCATATACTTAACTTGGAGAGACATATGTCTGAGGTGATGGAGTGCATTTTAAACGAAGTGATTAAACATGATCTGCTCACTTTAAGAGAGAGACTTCCTGTAGATCAGAACCTAACTATAAAGGATGATGGTGATAACATGTCTCCATTTCTGGAAAGTCTTAAAGAAAGACCACAGAGAAAGACTCAGCCTGCTAATGATCTGGCAGACAAAGATGATGAACCAATGGAACATTAAATAATAAACTAGTCTGCATGCACATTATCAAATATGCAAGAATGCAGGACATACACGGATGGCAGTCATCTACATTTTGATCAAAAGATGCAGAGTAGTGGAACAGTATGTTTTAGGAAACAGTTCAGATGTGAGCTATTTCCAAGCAACTTCACTGAAACCATATAATGAAGAGTATTTTTCTTTCAGAATGTCTATATAATCACTTTCTAGTAAGTAGAGGTATCTGCACTAATAGGTATCTGTAGCAAGTATCAGTTTTTATATGAAGGAAATAGTGCCCTTGTGGTCTTAAAAACAGCTGTGAAATAAAATTATTTCACCTCCAAATAATGAATAATTAATTTAATTAAAATTACAATTAATTTTTAGAATTTTTTTATATTTTGAACAGCAGCAAAAAAGAGACATCTGAGAATTAAAGAAGTCTTATGGAGAACAGGACATGGTATTTAAGCAATAACTATCTTGGTAGAGGTGGGGAGGTCCCAGCAACTCCCTCCAAGGGCAGACTTGTTGCTCCAGCAGATGGGAATTCCCCTGGCAGAGCTGTCAGCTTCTTCAGGGGTAGTTCAGCCATAGAAAGCTACCTTTTTTAAAGATCAAAACCTTTGCAAGATGGCTTACATCTAGTGATTGATAAAAGCAAAAGTGTAAAGGCTTGGCCCTTTTGGCCCAACATGGGACCACTACAAGTAGCTATTTAATTCCAGAGCTCCCTATGGAGACAGCCACTGCTGTCATCATGCTGCATCATAGCTCAAGTTCTTTTTGCCCAAACCCCAACTCATTCCCTCCTTGCCACAGGTATGGATCCTAATAGGACACTCCTAATAAATGTTCTGCATAGCAACACAGTTTTGGAACATAACCTACAACAATGATAAAATTGAGAGGAATAGATAATAATACTGGCTTTGGAATTTCTATTGACGATATCATAGTTAAGGAAAGAGATGAAAGCATGTTGCATTGCTCTTATCTCTTCCTCTCTCTGACTGGGGAAATGTGATGCTAATATTTTGTGTCAACCTGATTGGGCCATGGATAGCCAGATATTTGGTCATACATTCTGGGTGTTTCTCTGAGGGTGTTTTGGGTTGAGATTAACATTTAAATCAATAGACTGAGGAAAGTAAATGTCTCTCCCTAAAGTAGGTGGGTCTGATACAATTAGTTGAAGAATTGAACAAAAAGGTCAATCCTCCTTCCAGTGAGAATTTCTCCTGTCTGAATCCCCTTGAACTAGGACAGTGGCTTTTTTTCCTGCCTTTGGTCACATACTGAAACAACTTTTCTTCCTAGGTCTCAAATCTGCTAGTCTTAGGATGGGTAATAATATACCATTAGCTCTTCTGGTTCTTAAGACTTCAAACTTGGACAAGAATTAAACTGTCTGCTCTTTTGGGACTTCATCTTGCTAATTCACCCTGCAGAGCTTGAAATCTGAGACTTACTAGCCTCCAAAATCACCGGACAATTCCTTACAAAAAATCATATATTATGTATGTATACAAATAAACACATCCTTTTGGTTCGGAAAAGATAGAATTACAAGGACTCAAAACTGGACAGCCTGATAGAAAAGAGAAGTCATCATTCATAGGTGCTTGAACACCTTTGGGGTCAGCAACACAATGTTGTATGAAAAAGAATCATGCCTATAAACCATTCCTATGTCTTTCAATGGGCCTTCCTTCTCTCTGTGTAGAGGAGCCTTGTTAGCTATGCTGCTTGTTGTATTCAGGAGAGGCCCCTCCGTTGCAATCCCCTATGGAGTATGCTCTGTGTTCATCTGCAGATCCTCCCTTTTCAGGAGCCTAAGTTTTCAGTGAGTCCTCTTCTTTGAAGGATTCTCAACAGCAGTAGTGTGAGAGCAACTTGACAGTGGGGAAAATCATCTCTGCTTATACTACTGTATCAGTTTCTTCCTTAAAAATAAGTTACCTCCTTCTCATAGGATCAATGCCTCACTTGCTCCAAGGGCTAACTACAATGTTTTCCCAAGAGGCTCTCCTATCCGAGGAAGAAAGCTCAACAGCCTTGGTCTGACACAGGAAATAAAATTCTTATACTGGTTTCTGATACCCAGAATAAGAAAATCAGAAAGAAAAAACGTGTGCTTTTCCTCCTCTTGTATTAGTATGACTGATGATTTGGGGCCAAATATTAACAAGATAGCTGTCTTAGAAAGTTCAATAAATAGGAACACTTTACAGAGCAAAAGAGAGAAGAGAAGGAATGAACTTCTCTATCAGAAAGTCCCGTTAAGTCCTGGAGTTTGCATTGAAGATATATTAGGCTACATTACACAGTGTTCCTACTAGAAGAAAATTGCTTCCAAAAGAAAGAAGAGGAAGCAAAGGAAAAATTTTTAGAGGGAAATCCTTTTCATTTCATCAAACAAGTGAAACAGATGGAGAATTTGTAAAGAGAATTTCTAAAGGCAAAAATTTTATTTAGACCTTTTGTTCTTGTTGTGCATCTCAAATTCCACACTCAACTCTTCTTGCTGTTGATTGAAAATGAATAATCAACTCATGTGCTAGAGCTCTGGTTATATTTGTGGTGATGATGATGATGATAATGATAGCAAACAATTTTTATGATAACATTTTTCAGTGTCAGACATTATTCTAACAGAATGAGTAAGCATGACACGGCCTTCCTTACATTTGTAGAAACAGTATGCAATTTTTCCCCCCAGCATTTAACCTAGGGCAGTAGATGAATGAACCATCTGTTTTTATATTTTAGTAAGTCTATCTAAAATTTCCCTAACTCCTCTGTGCACCTACACAGGAGACAGTTTATTTGGATGTAATAAGACAAAGGGCTATACATTCTAAACCTCTTTCTGAGCACTAAATATAGAATAAAAATTAATAATTGCTTAAAAAGTTTATACTGTTATCCTGGCAGCCTGTGGGCATTTCAGTTCAATTCAACAAGAAATTATCTGTGATCTAGAGATTCTGTGAATAGAAGAAAGATATGGGGGGATGTAGTGCTGTGTCTAGAGTTTGGCAGTCTGTTTTAGAAGGATGAGACACACACAGATTGGCCAGTATATGATTCAAGACAGGGTATAATTAAATGCCAGAGTGCTCTGATGTTACTAAAGGCAAAGAACAGCAAGGACTGGAATCAGAAGGAGAAAACACAGAGATGAGACTTGATTGGCACAAGGATGAGCAAATGGAAGGAAGGTAGCTAGATACACCAGCAGGAGGAACCATTTGCAATGAGCTGTGCACAATCAGAGCACAAAATTTGCCCTTTCTGTGAGGATAAAACAATGTTTGCTGGGATTCTAACTCTTCACAACACAAAATAGCAGATCATTAAAAATAACCATTGATACAGCAATTACTGATAATTTAAAACAACTATAAATATAACATGAGTTATCCCCCAAATTTATGGGAAAAAATAAAAACTCAGATTAAACTCTGTTGGAATAACCCATTACTATTTTGACTAATGAATATATAGAAACAACTTCCTAAAGGCATTTTTGTTTTCTACTATTGTACAGGACAAGGTTGGGGAGATCCAGGATACATGCAGTGAGTTGCTCCCTACTTAAAGCTTCCATAGCATGTCACCCTTAATTTTTTTAAACATGCATTACATTGTACAGATGTTAGTTTTTTGACTGATGCTCATTTATCCACCTTGCTAAAATTGATGATGCTCTCCACTCCTTCTGTAAAACATCTGATTGTTGTCCATGGCACTTACTGCTTAAGGAGTCTACTCTGCAATCCTCATGCTCTTCATACCCATCAAGATGTTTGCTTAGCAAGAGTCAGTGGGGTTGGCTCCCAGACTTCTTTAATGTAATATTTTAAATATTCTATAAACTAATATAATATTCATGCAAAAGGAGACATTTCTATGAAAAAAAGTGAAGGATTTAAAAACTATTAATAAAGCTAAGCCACTAAAAACTCTTGTTAAAATAGGTCTAAGTAATACCACTGTTAAAAAATGAGCAAAGAAATCAAATAGTGTTCTGCATTCAGATTGATGGCATCCTGCTCCACTTTAAAGAGCTCAAAATGGAATGTGACTTATACACCAAAAGGTGGACCCCTATTTTTGTGATTCTGTATCAAAATAGGGGAAATTAAGGTCCATTCATTTGCATTAAATGAGAAAAAGAATTATGTGTGAATCAAATATGTGGCCAATCAGGGTTTTACAACTTTGGAATTATAAGATGTACAATAAAACTTTTGTCAAGTTAAATCACTAAATAAACCTACCATGTGTTATGATATTTTATAGGAAAATGTTAGTCCTCAAAAATTTAGGGGAATTCCATTAAATTATTGTGTAGTATCATTCAAAATTCACTACACTGTCCTTATTTTGCTCATTTTCTACATAAAACCTTTGCTTGAAATCTCTACTGATTCAAAACTAGAACTTTTGAACTCCCCAAGATTCAGTTGTTTCATGCAGTGCTTCTACAACTTGAATAATGTGTTTTCTCATTTTAAATGGAAAGGTGTTCTCACAGTGACCCCCACATGTTGTCTTACATTCTAATATGAAATCAATATGCACATATTTTATTTGAATGTAAAAGAAATGTGTGTTCACAGCTCCTGTCCAACTATAAAGCAAAAGCAATTTACAAATTAAATTCTAACAAAACTGCACAACCATTAAAATTCAAATTATCAGCATTAATTTAATGCAATGCATGCTATTGTTGTATTGGAACTATATCGCTGATACAGGGTTTAATATGTAAGGAGGCAGCCTCAAGTCAAATTCTATATATAAAATCAGTTTTTAAGTTTGACTTCAACAATATTAATGTAAGAAACATTATGTGTTTTTTTAACTATGATTTTATTTCCTAGTTCAGGATAAACAGCCCTCCTGTAAAATAAAATCTTTTTCAGTAAATAACATCCTAGAATAATTTTCATGAAGGGCCAACTCTGTAAGTTATTTAATTTGTGTTTAATAGTCTTTAAAAAATTGTGTATGAGTATTTAATCCAATAATTAAAATAATGAATATTTTGCAGCAAATTTATTGTTAATGAATTGTTCTTGCTTAGTATCTGAACAATATGCCCACTTGCACAATACCAGAGGATACAGATAGGTTGATTACCTCTTTTTCAATTCTGCAAAAAAACCCATGCCATTAGAGTCCTGTGATGACTTAATTCTCCCACCATTTTTCTCTGTCTTTCTATCACTCCGAAGCCGCCAGCACTCCACACTGCCATCTGAGGCAAACACAATCATAAGTGTAAACACAAGTTCAGGCATTAGGATAACAAAACATTAATCTGTTAGAGGATAGTAATTTTGATAAGCCAGAATATGCTTACATTAATTTTTAAGTTTATCAGTGAAATAAACACATAAAGCTAAACAGCTCTTGCCAAAATTAGAGATATTATAGAACATATCCATGTACCTCCAGAACTCCACAGACCAGATTTCAAAACTCTGGTCTAAAGCATTCCAAAGGGAAGATCAATGAAATTTTAAAGGGGTGGGGGGGGGGGACGGGGCATTTAAGAAGTTCCTGGAATAAAGCATCTATTTTCAATGACTTTTAATTAAAAAAAAAAAAATTTAAGAACAAAGTTCCATAGGAATGTGTGCTGAGAGCATGGTAAATGAACACATGGAAAGGCGAATCTTCCAGGGCAAGGAGGAAATCAAGAGCCAAAGATCTAGAATGAATTCCAAAGGAATAGGTAAAGAGTATATTCCAAAAGAAAAAGTCAGGTGATGGGAGAATTTAACAGGTAAGCTCAGAGTATCTAGATGTTTAGTAGTTCAGACTGAGGGCTGTGCGTCAGGGAGGAGCTAGCATAGCCCTCAGCTCTCTATGGACATCACCAGTTCAGTGTTTCACTGATACCATGTCTGTTTTCCTCTTTAGACTATAAATAACTCCCCAACCTCTGGGACAGGGCTTCATTTTTCTCTGTGACTCTATTATGCACACACAGTAGACCTCAAGTTTAAAAAAATGAACAAATAAAATATTTCTAAGTTGGAAGAAATTTTAAGGACCTTCTAGGCTAGTGTTTTGCAACTTCTGAGCTACAGATGAAGGTGGTAATATTTACCTCTCTTGCAAGAGCTTCTACTGTGTGGTGGAGGCAAGAATATATTAATAACATCTATTGAGGCATTGGTTTTAAAATTCAAGTGTCTCTGATTCTAGAGACCAAATTGTTGAACGGTTTAATTCTGCATGCCCATGCCATCAGAGTCCTGTGATGAGTGGATATGGCTGTGTTCTAATAAGATTTTGTTGAGCTGCTACATTATGCAGCTTCATAGATCATGTCATGTCCTTATTCAGGGAACTTGAACTCATACTTGATCTGCTGCCACATGAATAACCATCTTCCACTGAGATGCATGTTGGAAAGCCTGCCAAGATACCAAGTGACTATTGGAGTCCTTATTCATTTCCTTTATATTTTATCCCCAGTCTTTCCCATTAGAACCTGTTAGCAATTTGAGGGCAGAGACTTTCTTGTTTGTCCAAATCAGTCAAGTTACTAGCTTTTAAAAAACCTACTTTTCAAAAAATCCACAAGCTAGGCATTATGGCCAAGATGACCAGTTGTCTATCAAAATTTTTACTGCTTTCACACAATATGCAATTATAGTTGGAAAGTGGCCTCATGGCTGCCTGGTCACAGACTGCATTTAGCACGTAGTGCATATAAGTGAGGTCATGTAAGAATGAAATGCAAGACTTAGTCTGTGTGACACCTCTGGACCAGGGCTTTCAGAATCACTGTACCTTCTCCATTCTCTTTTCCCCTTCTCCTGGTGATAAGATCCTGGAGTAGGTATCAGCAAGCTTCCCCCCAACCTCCAGCAAACATTTTTCTACGAAAAGCTAGATAAAACAGATCATACTAATTCTATTCCAACTATTCATATCTATGACTTTCATTCAAAAGCAAGTAAAGGTAAAACATAAATGAGTAGATATGACTGTGTTCTAAAAAGATTTTGTTTACAAAAACAGCCAGCAGGCCATATTTGGTCCACAGGCTACAGTGTGCCAACCTCTATCCTAGAGCATGAGGGAATGACATTATAGGAGGAATCTAAATCCCTGTATCATCTTTGACAATGGGAAACCCACTTTGAACAGCTAATGAAGTGAGAAAAAAATTCTATTTGTTTTGAGTTAATATATATTTTTAAGAAATGTATTTGCTGCAATGCCTAGTGTTATCCTAGCTAACAAAAATGGGTAAATTGAAACATGATACTACCCTAACAATAACAAAAACCCTAAAATACATGGTAGTAGCTTTGAAGCAGGTGGTAGGCACAAAGAAAACATATCAAATGCTGGCATAAAGGACATATGTAATCACAAAACATTTGGCAAACCATCATCTGCAATAACTTGGAAAGAAGACTGTTAGGCCGGCTGGAGATCTCGCGTTTCTTCTCGTGAGGTGGAC